>CAUYQU010006277.1:0-42944 GCA_963574635.1 Cheracebus regulus
ACTTTCACTGGGAGCTACAATCCTGAGCTGCCGCTACGTGGCCATCTTGGATCTCTCTCCGCCCGGTGATGAAGTTTTTCTGTTTCTTAGTTTTCCTTTGGCGGATGCTCGTTCCCCACAGAGCCGGACCTTCCCGGGTTCGCAGTGCTTGGTGTGAGACTCTCAGTCTGCAGCGCTTCCAATTGCTGTTTTCCTTGTAGGGATGGGACCAGCCAAGCCCGTCCGTCCCGTATACTCCGCACCGGGAAGCGCCGCGCTGGGGCGCCGGCAAAACAGCCTCGCCGGCCAAACGAGTCGCGCTGGCGACCCGTGTGGCTCCTCTGCCGGGAATCTCCCGGTCTGTGGGCAACAAAAATTTGTCGGAAAGTGCGACGTTCACTCGTTCTCTGCGCTTTCACTGGGAGCTACATTCCTGGGCTGTTGCTAATCGGCCATCTTGGATCTCTCTCCATGGTTAAAAATTTTAACGCAATCAAGTGATCCCCAAGTTAAGTGGCAAGACTGTTCTGAGCCCAAAGCCCATAGCGTTCCCATGATGCCGTGCTTGGGAATGGAAAAGAGAAGCATAAAAGCTACTTAAAGTGCCCTTGACGGACACGTGTGAGAGTTCAGAGGAGAATGGGAGGGCTGGACCCTGAGAGCTGAGAGCACATCCACGAAAACAGAGCATCCGCATCAACAGGAGTGTCCTCAGGGCAAACGGCAGGCCGGGCTGTGCAGACACGCCTCACTAGTGTAGAAGGTCTCTGTTGAAAGAGACGTGCCACCTTTGACCCCGTTCTGTGGGAGACAGATGTCCCCTGGAGGTGCAGCGCACAGGAGGCAGATGAGGACCCAGCAGCTGGGAGCCCGTGTCGGAGCAGGGGTGCTCCTCAGAGCAGTCGGTGCCGGCGGGAGCCATGAGATTTTGCTTGGTGAAAAGGCCCCTGAGGAAGGCCAGACTGACGAGTTAGGATTTGGCCTGAGGGGAACCACAGTGTTCCCCTGGCTCGCCTCATGTTCCTTTTCTCTTTTTCCTGCCCTCCTGTCCCCTCCTGCCACCAGGAAGTAACCCAGCAGCCACTCCAGAATACCTTGGTCCCAGACCTCTGAGCTTCTGTTTTCATTCTGTCCTTCTGTAATTACTCGTCCCCCACACGCAGGGTGCTGCCCTGCACTGCAGCTGGGGGGGATTTTCACAGCGTCCACACAGGAGGCTCGCCGAATTCTCCTTAGATGCTCCCCCAATTCTCCTTAGATGCTCCCCCAGATACGTGGGCCAGCAGCAGACTCCAGCTCTCCACAACCTCCTGCTCCTTGCTTGACTCTTGTTCTCAAGGAGTTTGGTTTTTCCCTAAAGTTTAAGGCCTCTTCTTAACCACTCTCTTTAAAAGAGGGTGACTTACATTCCTCTAGGAATTTCCTTTTGGACTTGATGACATTTCTAAGATTAAGTTTCGCACTTTCCACACTGGGGGTTCATTGAAACACAAAGGAAATGTGTCAGTCTGACTGTGAGGGGTTCAGGAAGGAACCCACCGACTGGGAGACAGAGAGGGCAGAGTAGGAGCGCAGCCAGGCTGAGGCAAGGATGCAGGGACAGGGCTGGCCCTGGTGCCCACCCAGGTTGTGGTGTCCAGGTTGTGATGGCAGATCTCTGGCCTGGAAGAGCTCCTCCCCACAGTGTCCCCACGTGCCTTGTCTGGTGGACCAGGCTGAGTTGGATGCGTTCTCTTCTTGAGGATTTTCTTACTTTTTTTTTCCTTGTTGGGGTTGATATTCCATTGAGATTAATAGTCTGTTGAGTCATTTTAAAGGGGCCCTGTGACAATGAGAAAGGAAATAAATAAACCCTGCCTGTCAGCTTAAGCCACCCTTTCTTCCATGCCACCTGACTCTGCTTTGTAGCCAAGAAGTCCCATGCCCTTTATTTGATCCACCCATCACCCTGCAGCAGGCGGGAGGGTCTCCCTGTGCCTCGCCCACGCCCTCAGCCACGGGCCCTCCGGGGAGTGTGGGGCAGGGAGGCTCAGACGGCAGCTGTGCCTCCTGTGCTGTGGTCCTGCATGCTGCATCCTCCCTCACTGAAGGGCAGCCGACAAGAGCCTATGTGCTGGAGGCAGACCGCCCAGGGGCCAGCTTCAGCTCTACTGTTAATCACCGCTATGATCTGGTCATTATTATTTAACCTCTCCAAGCCTTAGTCTTCTAATATGCAAAATGGGAATAATTACAGAACCTATCTCCCTGTCTGGGGTTGTTGAGAGAATTAAATAAACTAACATTCACAAAATACTTAGACCAGTGCCTGGCACATAGCAAGCATTCATCCATTATGACGACTCATATAGTCCCCAGCAGTAGGGCAGGGAAACTTCACCCCAGCCCCCTTCCCTGGGTTTCCCGCAGAGGCTACAGGCAGGGCTGCTGAGAAAGCCTTGCGGAGCCCTGCAACTGACCCCAGCATGTTCCCTTCCCTGCACACTGCAGCCAGGTCAGGCCCAGAACACAGAAGGTTAATTGAAGGGCAGAGGGCAGAAATGTTGTAAAAGGAGGGTTCAGAGCAAATATAATACACATGCAGTCGCAGCAGCATGTCGGGGAGGCTGGTGGATGGGTCCCTGCTAGCCCTGTGGCGACCCCAAGCCCATCGGCCTCCTTCCTGCCTGCATTAGAACCTAAATTAAACTAAATACTGACCAACAAGGAGAGCATGCTGTCAGGGCTAAAGAAAGGCTCTGATTGCCAAGGAAACAAGGGAGTCCTTGGACATAGCGTCACCCTGTCCCCTTGGCAGAAGCCAGGGAGGAGCTGTGTGGCAGCAAGGCCCCTGTGGAGGTGGAAAAGGAGTCAATGCCAAGGACATGAGGCATGTGAAAGAAGGCCTCGGTCCAAGGGGAAGGGCTGGGCAGCTCGGCCTAATGGTCACTGACGCCTAGCCTGCCTTACTTCAAGCTCTGTTATAAAGAGGATGTAAAGTAGCGTAAGACACAGCCCTGCCCTCGAGAACCAAGAATCGAGTTGGCAAGATGAGCCCACATAAGGAAAAGTTAAAGAAGCCACGAGGGATTTTGCAGGATCGTTTATCACATGTGCAAAATGACCCGTGGCCTCAGAAGGGAGGTGGAGTCGACTGTTCTTCTTTCAACTTTTTTTTTTAACTTTTTATTATGGAAAATTTCAAGTGTATACAAAACCAGAGAGGGTGGTAAACGAAAGCCCATGCACCCGCCCACCTGGCTTCAGCACATTGCCCATCCTGTTCTCCACACTTTTATTTTTTCTTGGAGTGTTTTAAAGAAAAGTCCACATACATGTCCTTTCGCCCATAAATACTTCAGTATGCATGGAGCAGATGATTTTTAAGGTTTTCCCTGCTCTGACCTGGTGTGAGTGTATGTGTGATGGTGAATGTCAGAGGGTTTCTCTGAAGGGGTGAGGAGAAAGTGATGTGTCTATCTGGGGGCTTGGTATATGTGAGGAATTTTACACAAATACACACACACACACACACACACACACACACACAACCAGCAGCCCTTAGGACCACCTCTAATTGCCCCAAAACTGATTCTAGCAGATCTTAGCCCAGGCAATGCTGGCTGGAACAACTCAGACATAGGGATCTGAGAGAGGCAGAGACCGAAAGAGAATCAGAGAAGCACCCATGTATTTATAAATCATGTAATGGAACCCTACTGCATGGCCGGCGCTGTGCTAGGCTGTGGAGAAACAGGGGTGTCCCAGGCAAACAAGGCCTCTGCTGTCACCAGCTTACATGCGGTGGGGGTGGGTAAGGCTAGGGTGCTAGGGTGTCACACAGAGGGCATCTCACTTGGCACTAGAGGGCAGGAAGCAGAAAAAAGGAAAGGCTCAAAGAACCAGAGACTTAAAGATAGAGGCCGAAGGGGCCCTGGCGCCTGTCCCTTCCAGGCAGGTGTCCAGACCAGGCCCCTGCTCAGGACTGCAGGAGGAGCCTCCTCATCCCGCACAGCCTCAGGGTGAGTGGGGGGCACAGTCAGATGAGCCAGTGTTCAGCATGCAGCTCCATTTCTGCTTTCCAAAGCAAAAGAAATACTTCAGGAGAATGTTTGATGCTCAGTCAAATTTACTGAGCTGGGTCAAACCAAACCCAGAAGCACAGAGCCCAGAGCCAGAAGCTTGCAAGACGTGAAAGGGCTCTTCTGGGTTTTCCATGGCTCGGTTGAAATTCAAATGGCCCTAAGCCCTGAGCAAGAGTTTAAGTACCCAACATGAGGTTAGAGACCATTGTTAAGTTGGGGATCCATTTAGTCCTGCTACAGGCTCAGAAGGAAACCTGCCTTAGGAATCAGGACTGAATTTAGTCCAGCACTGTAAAAGTATCCTTTAAAGAGCCCATGGTGTACCCAATATGGCAGAAGTGCTGAGGTAATACAGAGGTAAAGACCCTGTCTCCAGGACATGACAGTCCTGCCCCAGGCCTGCTCTCATGGAGCTTACTGTCTGGTGGGTAGAGAGACAGGAAGCAAGCATCCTGTCAGTGCTGCACGTGAGGTCTGTAAGTGCACAGTAACCATTACCCCTGGGGATACATTATTCCCAGTTCTACAGCTGAAGGACCTGAAGCTTAGAGATCTAAGTCACTGCCCCGAAGCCATACAACTAGAGAGAGGAAGACAGAGACTTGCAGGCCAAGGACTTCTGACTCCGAGGCCTACGTTCTTTGCATGGCGTTGTCTTGTACCCAGCTTAGGGCCTGCCAGAGGAGGCAGGTAAGTGTGAAACAGCCACTGGCAGTGCAGCCAAACGAGATGAGGAGTGGCAGTGCTTTCAGAGCCTGGAGGAAGGCTGTGATGTTGACACACAGGGACAGATGGACTCTGGAGTTCCCAATGGCAGAAGCGGCACTCACAGGTACAAGTTACAGGAAGGCTGACAATGTGAGCAGCCCAACCACGGCCCAAGCTGTTTCACGCAGAAGAACTAAGCACTGTCTGCCACTGCACAGATCATGAAATGCTTTTACAGACTTGATTTTTCTAACAACCCTGCAAGGCAGTTCATTGCTATTCCAGTGTTCAGAGGAGTCCACTGAGGCCCAGGAAGTTGTGCCTGCTTGAGGTCCCTCAGCTGGGCAGTGGGAGAGCAGGGACTTCTGCATAGGTCTGTCTGGCTCCAAAGCCTGTGCCCAGTGAGTTCACCAGGAGGGTAGAGTAGAGGCTGGAAAGAGAGGATTCCTGTGCCACGTGGGTATGGGTCTTGCCACCCTGTACAACCCTTCAGGACCTATAAGAGTCTGAGACTTAATGGAAGAGGGAGAACTTGTTCTGTTTCTCAGAGGATGAGGATGGGTGATACGGGGAAGAGAGGACACCCAAGATGGAGGGCAGTGTGAGAGCAGCACAGCGTGGGGAGTGCCGGATCAGTGCTGGCAGTTGGAGCCACCTGGATTTACCCTATGGGCAGTGGAGAGCAGAGTGCACTGAAGAGTGGGGACACCTGGTGGCCACAGGGTCAAGTGGCCAAACGGCTAAGCACTCAAACTGGCCTGGCGCTAAGACTCCTCTGGTCACCACTGCTACCATTCTGCCTCTTGCCCACTTCTGCCTCCTGCCTGTCACTACCTCAACCACCGTCCCAGCTGGAGCCACAGAAGGCAGAATCAAGGGTGTGCAAGGAGAGGCACGACTGAACCTCAGGGAAGACTCTGGTCACAAGAGTGTGCCTGGTTGACCAGCTCAGCTTCTGTGTCCTAGCTCCCTGTCACCTCTGTGGACTTCCACTTTGATGCTTCACCCCCTCTGGGAGTGCTATTTTGGGGAGGTATGTCAGGGCATAAAGGTGTCTGACTCTGGCCAATCCTGCCTTCGCTGCACAGACTGCATGGAGCCCTGCTCACCTTTCCACCCTCTCCCAGCACCCAGCCTTCCCTTCTGCCGTCCATGCCCGCTTTGGAACTGACCAAGGCTAGTCATGGCAGTCGCTCCACTGTACAGTTGAGGCAGCTCATCCCTTTCTGAGGCATGTGTGCTAGCCTAGAGTGGCAGAAGGCTGAGAAGTGGCCCCAGGGAGAAGGCTATTGTGTGAGCATACAGAGAAACAGATGGTACAGGCCTGAGGGACAAGGGCTCCACCGCCTGATCAGACACATGTGCTGCTCATGTCTCTTTCTTGTGAACCCCAAATGAGATAAATGAGAAGTTTCTTGGTATCTGAGACTGGGAAGAATGAGCTGAGCAAGGCCCAGTCTCCGTAAGAGCATGCCTCTCACATCTGGGCTTGGGCATTCCACCTGCCGGCATGGCTCCCAGCCCCACCCGGGGATGCCCCAAGTCAGGGCATGTGCCCTCTCCAGAGCTGAGGGGCTGGTTCATCACGAGGTGAGGGCAAGTGACTTCACAGCCTCTGGAGTCTCAGCCCTTCTACTTTTCCCCTCCAAAGTGCAAATGTCCTTGTAGACCACACTCTGAGCCAATGCATCCATAGGGCAGGAAACAACTGACTGAACGTTTAGAAAACATCACCACAAATAACCAAATCCCAGCTTTCATGTTAGTAGCTTCCCATCGACAGACCAGTAGTGAACTAACTTGATGACATCTCCTTTCCTGGTTTTTATCTCACAGGTGGCTGGCCAGCATTTGCTCTTCTGTCTCTGCCTAGTTTTAACATTGGTTTGCTATCTGCTCACACCCTCTACATTCATCCTCGTCAGTGTGTTTTTCCTGGGAGCTATGCAAGCTAAAGGGAGTATGTCTCTACAAGAACCAGACTTCACTGTGCTCTGTGATGGGCTACAGCGATCACCTCTTTTGGTGACAGGGCTGGTGCAGGCAGCTCTCTGGTCTTTACTGCCCTCCTTCTGGTCATAATAGGAAGACTCAGGTACAAGAACTTCTTGGGCCAAGTGACAACAGGAGGGTTCCCAAGAATTAGGTTGGGAAGAGGACGTCCACTCTAGAAGATGCCCAATAAGAATAACCAGTTGGTTTAAGGCGTTGTGCTTAGTAATACTTTTAACATTTAACTTTTTCTCTTCTAGAAACTCCATTTGTTTCTTTTTCACATCTGCCTGGTGTTTACCGATAGTGTCTTACTGCTTGTTCATCCTTGTGATTTTTTGCTTTATTTTTAGAAAACATTTCACACATAACTATTCTGTATCTATCAATTCTAGTATCCGAAGTTTTCGAGAAGGGTCCAAATCTATTGTTTCTTTGGCTGGTTGACTTACTCATGGTTGCTTGCTTCCTTATGATTTATTTCACTTGATCTTAATCTGGGGGAATCCTGAAGCCCTAGGTTAAGAATGTTCACCTCTGCACAGGATTTAAATATGCTTTGCTAATAAGTCAGGTAGTACTACCATCTTGGGATGACTTCAGCTCACTTCAAGGCCCAACTTCAAGTTCCCTCTGTTTGCTTTTAGCCCAAGGTTCCAACTCCCAGTGACAAATCACGGATCAACTGGTTACTGTTGGTGTATGCCTCAGAGAGAGTGTTCCTCCCTCTGCTTACTGCTGACTCCTCCCAGCTGTGATGTGGCCTTAGATTTGTTCCTTTTTATTGGGGGTACTATAGATTCCCCTAATTCAAGTGAATCATACAATGCACCAGAAAGTATATTTTATTCAGGATAAAAGTGTTTTGTGGCAGAAAGGTCCTCTGATGATCCAATATGCCGAGTCAGCAATTCCACTGATAATTTTTTCATAATCATTCACTCATTCAACAAATGTCTTGAGTGCCCATCCTGTGCCAGGCATGGTTCTAGATACCGAGGATACAGTCTGTCCTCTCCTGGAGTTTATTCTATTTTGATTCAAGAAGTCCATTCCAGGAGCCAATCCAGTCCATGGAACACACACCAGGGGGATTGCTTTCCCTGTCATTCACTCATGAATGATTGAGTCCCTACCTGGCATCATGCAGCATGTCAGGCACCAAGGATCCAGAGATAGAAAGGCCTGTCCTCAGAATGCTCTTATTTCAATTGGAGAAATAGACATTTGGGGAGGTATGTCAGAGCATAAAGGAGTAAGTGTTCCAACCAAGGTGGAAATACAGGAATAGTTAGTAATGTGCCAGGGGAAGTCAGGGAGAGACCAGGGAGGCGACATTTGAACAGCATCTGGTACTCATGAGTTACCTAGCAAAGAGAGAAAGGAGGCCATTCTCAGCTGAGAGAAGGGCCTGGGTAGAAGCTTGGCATCATGGAGGAGCACAATGCATCTGGGAGCACGGATGCATACAGTGTGGCAGGAGCATGTGACAATAGAAGGAAGGAAAGGGTGAGAGCTTGGCTAGAGATGGAAGAGGCTGTCCCACTTCCCGAGCCTGAGCCTCACTCCAGGAATCTCCCTTCCACCCTCACAGTGAGTCAGTTACCAAACCCAACAGAAAAGGATGGATAGGTATAATAAGTACCTGTAGTAAGTACCTATCCATCCTCTCTTTCCCATCCCCACTGTGTCATTGCCTTGGTCCAGGCCTTTCCTGCCTGGACTGATGCAGTATCCTGCTAACTGGTTTCCCTGCCTCTATCATCTTCATCCCCATCCAATCCATCCACCACACTGCTTTCAAGGTGATCTTTCAAAGAGGAGTATTTGTTCATATCTCTTAAAATCCTTCACTGGAAACCTGCTGATTTCAGGAGGAAGTTCAAGTTCCTGGATTAACCCAGAGGATCTTCATGTGACTACCCCTCCAGCCTCATCTCCCACCTACCCTTTACTCCAGCCAGTAATTTCTCATAATTCTTCCCTCACAGCTCAGAAGTCAGCCTATGCTGCTGCCTCCAAGGGATCCTCTGACCACCCTCCAGTTTGATTTAGAAGCTCCTCCTTTGTGCTCACACAGGACCCTACATACATCCTTCTCGCAGTGTTGTGACATGGGACCATCATCAGGATTTATTTGTCTGTCTTCCCTATAAACGCCATAAGCTCCTTGAGGGCAGAGGACATACCTGTCTAGCTTTGTATTCCCAGTCCTAACAAACACCCAGCAGATGTTTGATGAATTAAATCCAGGAGGATAGGGGGAAAGTATTGGCCAGTGCAAGGGGGTATGGAGTAGGTTGAGTAAACATAGTGCACAGGGAATCCCTCTGGATAAACAGGCAGGATCTCCCGCCCGATGTCTGACTTTGTTTCCTCATGTATGCATGACTGGTGTGGGGTTAGTTGCTATGACCCCTTTCCGCTGACATTACAACAGAGCCTGCAGATCTGTGACCTATAGAGAGAGGTTAATTTAGAGCAGTGGTCCCCAGATCACCAACATCCATGATGCCTAGGAACTTAGTTAGAATGCAGACTCACATCTCACTCCAGAGCTACAGGATCAGGGATCTGAGATTGGGGCCCAGCAATCTATGTTTTAACAAGCCTTCCAGGCAATTCCGATGCACACTGAAGTTTGAGAACCACTGGTTTAGAAGAACAGCTTTGTCACCCAGCACAGCCATTGAGGTGGCAAGACAAGATTACTGCCACAGGCCAAGAGTGGTAAAGTAATCTTGGCCTGGAGCCTGATGCTGTGACTGGCTGTGACTCTGAAAGCCAGAGTAAAACCACAGCAATAACTGGGAAGGGTCGCCCATCCCTTCTCCCAGGACTTTCTGCAGGCAGAGCTCAGGAAACGTCTCCCAGAGAACCTTCCAGCAGGGTTTCTGGGTTCAGGCCACTTTGAAAATTTCTCCATTGTCTCAAGGCTGTTCTTTCTCTCTCTCTCTTTTTCATTTAACTTTAATTTTAAGTTCAAGAGTACAAGGGCAGGTTTGTTATGCAGGTAAACGTGTGTCATGGGGGTTTATTGTACAGATTATTTTGTCACCCAGGTATCAAGGCTAGTAATCATTATTTTTCCTGATCCTCTCCCTCCTCCTTCCTGCGATAGGCCCCAGTGAGTGTTGTTCCCCTCTATGTGTCCATGTGCTCTCAACATTTAGCTCTCACTTAAAAGTGAGAACATGCAATATTTGGTTTTCTATTCCTGCATTAGTTTGTTAAGGAAAATGGCCTCCAGCTTCATCCATGTTCCTGCAAAGGACATGGTCTCATTCTTTTTTATGGCTGTATAGTATTCTATGATGTATATATGCCACATTTTCTTTATCTAGTCTACCACTGTTAGGCATTTAGGTTGATTCCATGTCTTTGCTATTGTGACTACTGCTGCAATGAACATTCACACACTTGTGTCTTTATGATATGGAAGACAACCTAGGCAATACCATTCTGAACTAGGAACAGGCAAAGATTTCATGACAAAAATGCCAAAAGTAATTGCAACAAAAGCAAAAATTGTCAAATGGGATCTAATTAAACTAACAAGCTTCTGCACAGCAAAAGAAACTACCATCAGACAACCTACAGAACGGGCAAAAATGTTTTCAAACTATGATTCTGACAAAGGTCTAATATCTAGCATCTATAAGGAACTTAAATCAATGAGCAAAAAAGCAAATAACCCCATTAAAAAGTGGGCAAAGGACATGAACAGACACTTTTCAAAAGAAATACATGCAGCCAACAATCATATGAAAAAAAAGTTCAACATCATGGATCATTTGAGAAATGAAAATCAAAATCACAGTGAGATACCAGCTCATACTAGTCAGAATGGCTATTATTAAAAAGTCAAAAAATAACAGATGCTGGTGAGGTTGCAGAGAAAAAGGAATGCTTATTATAAACTGTTGGTGGGAATGAGTGTCAATTATTTCAACCATTGTGGAAGACAGTGTGGCAATTCCTCAAAGACCTAAAAACAGAAATATCATTCAACCCAGTAATCCCATTACTGGGTATACGCCCAAATAATTATAAATTGTTCTGTCACAAAGAGACTGTTCTTTCTCATGTGGATTGGCCAGGTCCCCAGCTCATTTCTCTCCTCCTCCAGTGAGAAAGAGGAGTGCTCTGAAGTCAGACAAGCCTGGTGTGGAGCACTGGCTTGGATAAGCCGATGATCTTGAGTATGTTACTTAACTTCTCTGAGCTTCAGTTTCCTCATCTCAAAAATGGGGCTAATAGTACCTTGTAAGGTTGTTATGAAGACTAAATGGCCCATACCGATGCTAAATAAAATAAATTATTACTGAATTGCCATCATGGTTATTATTAGATTACCTTGTTCTGAGCCTCATCTGTTCTGTCTGGGTCCACCCGCAAGTGGTGTCTTCAGAGTTGAAGATTCCTAAAAGCCATCCCATCTTTTTGGCTCCTGGCTCACTGCTGGGGCTCACTTTGCAGGTGAGCCCATGAGAGCACCCAGCTGCAGAGACATGAGCAGAGATGTGCATGTGATAGAAAGGAGGGGTGCTATGGGGTTTCATTTCATTTCCCAAGTCTCCCATCTTGAGATTTGACAACATAGGGATAAAGTTTTTTGTAGAATTATGGCTAGGCTGATGTCCTTGAGCTGGTTGCCTCTGAAGTGTTCTCCTCCCTTGCTCTCTACCAGGACTGCTGCCTGCCATATTGGCTCCCCAGAAACCATAGCTTTGGGCTAGATATCTAGCGGCTATGCATAAGGACTTTGGAATCAAAGGGACCTGGTCTGTGTCCCAGTTCTGCAGCTGGCTAGCCAAGTAACCTTGGGCATATACTTACCACTCTATGCCTCAGTTTCCTCATCTGTAAAATGGGAAAAATAATAATATCTACCCATGGGAGGATATTTGGACATGAAAAGATGCTGCACAGCTGTTTGTTGTGGGATGAACTGAGTCCTGGCTGGTATTTTTGGTGTCTTCCATGATAATCTACTGTTGTCTTTTGCCCCTGGACAAGGAGGAAGCCACAGAGGTCTGAGTCCCTGGAACTCACTATGGTAGCCCAGCCTGCTCTAAGAACTCTTCTCACCCTGGTCCCACCCAACAAGACAGCTTCTGTGCCCTGCCCCCATCCCCAACCCTGAGGCTCCAGGAAGCCAAGTTCAGGGACATCCCAGTGGAGAAGATGGGTGCAGCAGTGGGTCTGGCAATGGGGCTGAGACATCTTCCTTGCAGACACTCATTGAGGATGTGTCTCCCTGGTTGAGCTCCCAGCAGCTGGGCCCTAACTGAGCAGCGCTCTGGTCTCCAGTAAAGAATGGATTCCTCACCAGACAGGCAGCCATGTCCCCACCTGAGAGGCAGCAGAACTGGATGGGGGAGCTTGGCTTGCACTTATCTCTTGGCACCTGGAGAAGAAAATTAAGGGAGCAATTAATTGTACAAGGCAGGTGGTTTGTGAAACTTAAGTTCAGATAAAAAGTTTAATTATCCCTAAGCCCTAATACAAATTAATTAGCCTTCCATATTAGGAGGGTAAGCATCCTTGCTTTTGCCTCGGTCCAGACATTACTGTGGATTACCAAGGATGTGCTGGGAGAGACAGAGCAACTGAAGCAGAGTCCCTGAGCCCCACCTGCTCAGGGCAAACAACTGCCTCCACATTGGCCCCAGATAGGGTTTGAGTGTGAGTCCGAACTCTGGGCTGGGCACCACAGCTCACCTGTACCTGGGATGTCACCTTCATGAAGAGCTTTCTTGTCTGTTACTATCCCTACCCACAAAGCCAGGGTAGAGAGAAGAGAGTCCTTATTTGCATGAGTAGAAGAAGACAAAAAGGAAATAAGGCTATGGGTTTAATTTTTTTTTTCTTCTAAGCCATGACTGTTTCTGTTTTTTCTTTTTTTACCTCCTCTTTCTTCAAAATTCCACAGAGAAAAGAAGCCATAGACGCCATTAGGACTTAGAGAATAACCATTAGCTCCCCTACTTCGGTATTCTGCCCAGGTGGGCCCCAGGAGGGACCATGGGATAAAGGGTCCTGCACACCACTGTCATTATGCTCATAATTAGCTGCCATTTAGTGAGTGTTTACTGTGTAATAGGCATGTAGTCTTTGCAACAATGTTGAGTTAATTTATTCATTAACTCATACATTCAACAAACATTCGTTGAAGTGCCTTGAGCAGGGAAATTACATGATTGGATTTACATTTTAAAAATATGCTTCTGGCTGGGTGTGGTTGCTCACACCTGCAAAATCCCAGTGCTTTGAGAGGCCACGATGGAAGAATCACTTGAGGGCAGGAGTTCTAGACCAGCCTGGGCAACATAGTGAAACTCACCTCTACAAAAAATAAAAAAATCAGCTGGGCATGGTGGCAACCACCTACAGTCCTTGCTACTCAGGAGGCTAAGGTGGCAGGATCACTTGAGCTCAGGAATTTATATTATTTTATATATATATAATAATTTACATCATAATTTTATGTATATAATATAAGTAATTGTTGTATATGTATATATGGGGAACAAAAGTAGAAGTGAGAATTCTGGTTAAGAGACTTTTGCAGAAGTCTAGTTTAGAAATAATGATGGTCTGGGCCCAGGGTTTATTTAATAAACTCTTATAAATAAAGCTTTTCCTATATGCTAGGTTGAGCTTTCACAAAACATAATTCATCCAATCCCTCACAGCAACCCTGTGACGTAGGTACTATTAATTGATCGATGCCATGAAACTGAAGACAAAGGATTTTAGCATCAAGGCCAAAGTCATCCAGCTAACAAGTCGCAGAGCCAGGATTTGCCCTGGGTAGCCTGGCACTCAGAAACCACACTTTTAACCACTGTGCTGTGCTGCTGCCACTTAGAGGAGGTGGAGAGAAGGGGTTAAGTTCCTGCTGACTCCTCACAGCCCTCTTCCAGAGCTGTCCTTTCCCTAGCCCCACCCTCACTGCCCCTTCGACCCTTCCCTGACCCTGGGAGAAGCAGGATGTGAAGGAAAGAGCAGAGGCAGTGAAAACAACCTGCACTCTAACCCAGCAGTTCTGCCTCTTACTGCTTGAGTGACCTTGAACAATCCCCTGTCCTCTCTGGACTGACGCTCCTCATCCCTAAAGTGGGTGAACCCCATCTGATAGGGTGGGTTACTTTGAGACCCACTAATGCAGATAAAGTTCCTAGCGCAGGCTCTGGTACATTGTTACTTTCTATTCTTCCATTCACCAACTCTGCTTCTTTGGGCCAAACATTCCGATTCCTTTGATGGTTTCCCTTGAGAAGATTTCCAGACAGCCTCCCTTCTCTAGACATGATCCAGTTAATCAATGTCCTACAGACTACATAGTGCCTGGAACTTGACACAGCAGCCTAGAAATGGTCTGCCTCGAGGAGCAGAGTACAACACCCACTCTTTTTTCCAGACACTGCACTCACCTCAGTCCAGCCAAGGATGGCATTAGGTTTTTAACCAGCCTCTTTATACTGGTGGCCAATGTTGAAGTTAAATTCCCTAGTGATTTTTAACAGAGACTCTTTTTAAGCCAGGACTTTCCCATCAGTTATACGTCATTGATTATTTGAATCAAAATGCTGGTGTTCTCATTTATCTTTGTTAAAATTAATCTGGTTGGTTTCACCCAAGATTACAACCTGTTAAAATCCTTTTGACTCCTAAAGACCTCAATTCATAGTAGCGCTGTCATTAGAAATGGGAGGAACTTACTTTGAAACAATCATCAGTAGCAGCCTCATCATCATCATTACCACAGGAGCCAAATGAAAGAAGGTTACACAAAAATTTGGTAGTGAGCAGAGTCAAAGGAAGGATGGAACAGCTAAGTGGCAGGAAAGTCAGGGGTACAGCTGGTCCTTGGTAAGAATTAGAACAGGAATTCCAGCTCCATCACTGTCCTTTCCATCACTCATCTCCTGCTAGTGCCAATCTTCTTCCTCCCTGACTGCAATCCTGCTTTTCCCCATGGCAGACACCGTGGCTGCCAACAGCTCCAGAGCTTTGCTTGTTGCAGTGTCGGCTTCTTTGAAAGAGACTGATCTGGTCCCTATGTAAAAGTCCAAGGAAGGGAAAAAGATGTTCCACATCATCAGCCATCAGGAAAATCCAAATCAAAACCATAACAAGATAACACCGACCGGGATAGCGATAAAAAGACCGACAATAACAAGTGTTGTCTTAGATAAAGAGAAATTGGACCCCTCATTCATTGCTGGTGGGAGTGTAAAATGGCACAGACACTTTGGAAAACATTTTGACAGTTCCTCAAACTATTTAACGTAGTTACCGTATGAATCCTAGGGAAATGGAAACATGTTCACACAAAAACTTGTTCACAAATGTTCATAGCAGCATTATTCAGAATAACTCAAATGTGGGAACAACCCAAATGTCATCAACTGATTAATGAATTAACAAAATGTGGTATACCCAGACAGTGGAATGTTATTCAGCCATAAAAAGAAATGGAGTACTGATACATGCCACAACATGGATGAGCCTTGAAAACACATTCAGTGAAAGAAGTCAGACACCAAAAGCTACATATATGTGTCCGTTCACATGAATTGTCCAATATAAGGACAACAGTGGAGACAGAAAGTAGATTCTTGGTTGTGTAAGTCTGAGAGGTAGGCTGTGGAATGGTCACTGACTGCTAATGGGTACAAGATTTTTAGGGATTATGAAGTGCTCTAAAATTAAACTGTGGTGATTTGAGCACAACTCTGTAAATATACTAAAAGCCATTGAAATGTACAATTTAAATGGTTGGATTTTATAGTATGTAAATTGTGTCTCAGTAAAGCTTAAAAAAAAAAATAAATCCAGGAATAGAAGTCACTGACCCAGCTTGGGTGAGATGCCCTATTTTGAACTCACTAACTGTGGCAAGTGGGCATGGGGGCATGGGAAATATGGCAGCTTGTCTGAACGGTTTACATCATCATAGTAATGAAAGGTGCAATTCCTATTAGGGTGTCAGCAGACAAAACAATAGATAACCACTACACTGCCTAATTCTAGACAATTTACAGTTATTCAAACACTGAATTAAGTGTTTCTTCTGAATTATCTCATTAATTATCACAACAACCCTGGGGAGATAAAACCTATTTTATAGGTGATAGAGGCTCGGGTTAAATAAATGGCCCAGGGTCACTTAACTAGTTGGTAACTAATGTAAGCTAGGGTTCAAACCCAGGTTGGACCCGAGTGTCCTCTCTTATTTATTAGGCCATGTTGCCTCCCTCTGGCTTTATACAAGTTGTTGAAAAATTCTGGAACATACCACTGGAGACCTAACTTGAGATCTATTCTTTATTTCATTTACTTATTTACTTTTTCACTAAAGGAGATGTTTTAACATGAAAACCATGAACTTCTTTTGCTGGCATAGGACCACAGTTGGTAATCTTTGAGAACTGCCAGAAGACTGGACATGGTTGTGCAAACCCTGCTAACCACACTGCTATCCACACCACACTCCTCCAGCTTGTCAAGGGTATAAAGAACTGGGACAAGAACACATCTTGTTAAAATCATGATTCAGTCGGTCTGGAGCAGTCTCCTGATCTACCAACCAGTCAACCTCACTGTCAACACAAGAAATAAGCTTAATTTGGCAAAATGTGTGCCTAGAGAACCAATACAGCTTATTTTCCAAGTATTCACAAGCTGTCCACTTAATAATCTGCTCTCGAACTCTGCCAGCAATTTGATGGCAGAATTTATGGATGCCCAGCCTATTGGTCTGTGGTTTCTCAGACCCCCTTTTGCCTTCTTTAAAAATTCAATACAACTCTTTTCCATCTCTTGTCTCTTGGCAATTTTTTGCTGCACCATGATTTCTCAAAGATCCAGGCAGTGGTTCTGCAGCCCCATCTGCACATTCCTCCTGTCTCCCGGGTGGGATTCATGTGGGCCTGTGACGTAAATTTACCGAATTCAGGGGGACACTTGCCTGCTCTCCCATCTCCTACTTTAAGCTCCGGATCCTTCTTTTCGGCATTTGTCCCAGCCTCTCCAAGACGCAGCTCCTCCTTCTCGGTGGAGAAGGCAGAGGAAGTCTGGGAGTGGATTATTCGGCTTTCTCCCCGTCATCTGTCACTAGCAGACCATCTGCCCCAGCAGGAAGCATGGCTTCCCTTCTCCCTCTTTCTTCAAATGGGTAAAACAATCTGTTGTCCTTAGCATTCCTCACCAGCCTCGGTCACTCTGAAATGCAGCCTTCCTGATGTTATTCTTCCACATTTCTGCCATGCTTTATTTTCATCCACAGCCCTGTGCCCATGGGCCTTCAGTTGTGTCATCTGAAAATCCCTGCTAAGGTGATATATCTCAGAGGCAGCCCCTTTTTCTTCATCACTGGGGCTATTTGAACTTGGGAAAACCAGCTGTGTTTTCAGAGTTTCCCATCAACAGAGACTGTGGTTTTCAGAATGCCTAGCTAAAAGTAATAGTATTTATTGTTTGTAGAGCTGTATATGTTACAATAGGATTATGATCTAGGTTACTGTTATTATCTTCAATTTACAGATAAGGAAACTGAAGCCCAGAGTAACATTCCCCCAAGATCACACAGTTATTTTATGGAGCTGGGTGAGTCTTGAACCCACATTGTCTAAGTTCAGAATTCATGTTCTCAACCATTTCCCTGGAGGCCTCTCCTGAGTATCATGGCAGAGGAGACAACCCTAGCTGCGAAGATCTAGAAGGCTCTATCACAGGCCTTAATGCTGGTGCACATCCAGGAAATCTTGAGCCAGGGCAAAGAGCATGGACACTGAAGGAGAAGGAAGACAGTCTCAAAACAGGAGCCTACTTCAAAGGGAATTGAGAGGCTTAAGTGAGATAACTCATTCATTTATTCACCAAATACCTGTCTACTTCTGCCATGTCTTCCACAAACTTCTTGGGTGTTCACACTTCTGAAATAGCTTGCCCATCCCCTTCCAGATCCTCTCTAGAAACCCAAGCCCCATGGTCTCCTCAGGACAAATGACTTTGAGCCTATTTTAGCAGAAATAATTCCTGGTCATCCTAAGCTTGTTTCTGCTCCAGACATCCAGAGGGCACAGAGGCAGGGGAGTTGGTGTTTCTGGCTTTGGCCAAAGGAGTAATCATAGCTCTTCGCTTAATAAGGCCTTTCAATTATCTCAATAAAGAGGAGACTAAACACTTAACTACTGTGGAGAGTATCTTATTGATTGGAGGACAGAGGCTCTGGCCTGCCTGCCCAGGACTGAGTAGGATCCAGGCCAAGCTGGTCCCAGAGGGCAGCTGCTAGGGTGTGAAGTACTTAAGCGAGTTTCTCCCAGCTCTGAGAGGAACCGGCACAGTTCCAATGTGGCTTCACAAATGTGAGGGGCTGAGCTTCAGAGCTCATGGTCCCCCTCTGAGATGCTATGGCTACTGGAAAATAGATAAAAGCAAGAAGAGTAGCTTTTAATTCCAGCTGAGCAAATGAGGGCAGTCCATGTAATTATCTCAGCCTCAGTACCTGCGTCTGTACAATGGGGATAAGAATACAAAGTTCCCAGGGTTCATGGGGCTTATGTGAGGTAAATATGTAGAAGTGCTTTGTAAATTATAAATCCACATGAATAGAAGGCGACTTTGTTATTTGTTATTATCGTCATAAATGAGATTCTGTTGCTCTTCTGCTTAAAACGCCTCATAGCACCTCACCACATTTAAGATAAACCCATATTCCTCCCCGTGGCCCATCAGACACTGCAGGATCTGGCCCCTGTCTGCCTTACCCTCCTCTTGTGGTGTCCAGTCTTGCTGATCCTTTGACAATTCCTAGATCAAGCCAGACCCCTTCCTGCTACCTCAGGGCCTCTGTACTTGCTGTTTCGTCTACCGCACACAGTTGTCCCCAGGTGTCTTGCATGACTGGATCCTTTACCTTCAGCTCTCAGCTTAAATGTTAGCTCATCAGAGAGGCCTTTCCTGACCTCTGTCCCACCACCTGATGCAGAACTTCTCTCTCATCTTTTCCTAGAACCAACTTTTTTTTATTCACTTAATTGTTTATGGTCCTGTTAGGATGCTGTCTCCTTGCACATAAGGATCTTGTCTCTTGTTCACCCCCAGGTTGTGTCACAGTACCTGGCACATAGTAGGTACTCTAAACAATTGCTAAATGAGTGAATGAATGAATAGGTGAATGACTGGCAGGGAAGTCTAACTTGTTTCCCAAATGGTCCTCTCTCCCTTACACCCTGTTTCTCTCCCTCTCTCAGATATGGAGACATGGTGCCTAAGACGATTGCAGGGAAGATCTTCGGCTCCATCTGCTCCTTGAGTGGCGTCCTCGTCATTGCCCTGCCAGTCCCTGTGATCGTTTCCAACTTTAGCCGGATTTACCACCAGAATCAGAGAGCTGATAAACGCAGAGCACAAAAGGTAAGCCTCAGACGCAGGGATGCGGGGGTCAGTGTAAAGGATGTGGGGGAGCACCAGTCACGGAGCCAGGCCTAGAGCTTCTCGGAGGATCACTGCACAGACAGCCTTTGGCTTTGCGAGGTAAGGTAGCTGCAGTCCCTTCATGCTCACCAGTCTCCTGAATTTCAGCCCCGGTCAGTTCCAAAATGCAATGAACCCTCAATTATCTATAAGCTGATTATCCCCCTTTGGACATTCTATGGCAATTTCCTTGGCCCCTGGCTCCACCTCCACTCCCTCAGCCACTGCCACTCAGCTGTCCCTGCTCGCCTCCCTCTGCCAAGCAAGAGCTTACTAGGAAACATAATCTCTTTTTAATATCCTATAAAAGCCTATACAAAACCCAGTGACAAAAATAAATCTGTTGAAAAGAAAAATAAATACTGTGAAAGGAGAGCATCCTGAGGCCGCTGAGTTCAGAGACATACGGCACAAGAGGCTTTAGGAATCTCCAGGATATCATAACATAAAGGCACAGAACTTAACTGCAGTTGGAGATCAGGAGACTAACCATGAGTCCTGAGGAAAGCTTTAGATTGTGTTCCATATACACTACTGAAGACGGCAGGAGAGGGTAAAACACGGTCATTTGCCCGTGCAATGAGGAAAAATGTCTGAAGCCTTTAGTGCTCAGAAAGAAGCCTCTTTTTCCAGCTAGCCCTGAACCTTCTTTCTAGAAGAGCTCATTGACTCAGCCAACTCTTGTTCACATGCATTTTTAAGGCATCTAGCCAATGAGGTTCCTGGGTAGTGACTTTCCCAGGTTTCCTCTCAGAACAGGGATACCCGGGTTGACGGAGTGGGGAGTGGTGTTATGAACTGTCTTAAATCTGGGCTGAACTGCGATGTCCCTTCAGTGCATCTCAGCCCCCCGCGTTTGTGTCCAGAGCCTTTCTGAGGACCACGGACAGGAGGCAAGCTGTTGAAAGATTGGCTTTTGGAGGCTTGGGGTTTTGTCTCCTTACTTTATTCTTTCTTTTATCCAGAATGCCACAAACATTTACTGAACACATACTATGTGGTTGGCCCTATGCATTGCAGCCAGATTCTTTCCTAGCTTGCTACAGATCCCTGCTACTGGCCTTCTGCTTGCAGCGATGAGCTCCAACTAGCAGGGCTTGCTTTGGGTGTAAAGGCTCAAAGGGAAGTTAATGTCATTCTGGAGGAAGAAATCCAGAATTTCAGAACAGATCTATGTATGCCGACTGTCACAAAGCTATAAAGGTTATGAAAGCAAGCTCCAAGATGTATAATTATTATATAACAATTTACATATGATTGTATAGTGAATCCATTTGGTTCCCACTTCTAGCCTATCACCTTCTGTGTGCCTTTGAGGTTGGCTCTTCCTTGCCCTCCTGTCCCCTCTGCCTCTGCTGAACTGTTTTCACTTATCCTGACCTGGTCTGTTAGGTAGCCACCTCAAGATTTATCTTCTGGCTCTGTGCCATCATCCCCTCTGTCCCATACATGCCTATCTCCTACCTCTTCACCCAAGGTCAGGGTTTCCCTACCTCCTGTTCCCTGCCAGTCACCCCAGAAATGGAAATCTTACCTCTTTCCCTGTTCACGTCAGGCAGCAAATTTGAATACAGTCTAAATTTGTTGCACAGTTCTAAAGAAGGGGTGGGAGAAACTGGGATCTCCTTCCCACATTCAGGAACCAGAGATCCTGAAAGGCCAAGGATCCTCTAGCAGCCCCGCCCCCAAGGGGCCGGGGCTGACACAGGTTTTTGGCAGAGCAGGTGAGGTTCACAGGAATCCTCAGCTCACACACTAGCCCATGGCTGTGCACACACCAGTGACAGCCCATTCCAGCTGTGCCCTCAATGGCTCCTACAGCTACCTTCCCCTCCCCTGGGAATTGATTTACTATTGTTTTTAGAGATGGAATGGAGTCAAACTCCTGGGGTCAAGGAATCCTCCCACCTCAGCCTCCAGAGTAGCTAGGATGACAGGCGCATTCCCAGCTCTCTCCTGGGACATTATAAAGTTCATCCTGTGTGATTAAAACCTAGGAGCAACTTAGGCTTATTCCTTCCTCTAGTTGCTAAAGATGAGCCTCCCTCCTTCCCTGCCCCTTTCCCTCTTCCTCTTCTTTCTCCCCTTGAAATCAGAGTAAATATTTACGGTGTTTTTACCTCGCCTGGATACTGTTTCTCCTCAAGGTTACTCAGCTCTATCTCTGTCACCTCGGGCTTCCTATAAGAGGGAAAAAATACTTGCTCCAGCACTGAGTCTTTCACCATGGGTCAAGGCAAGCAGGTCCAGAAAATTTGGTGGAAAGGGAGAGATGGGATAGGCAGGAGGCTAATGACAGTTCTCAGCCTGGACCACATACTTGGGAGCTATAGTAGCTATATTAACTTCCCTCAAAGGGAAATTAATGCCGTCATCCTCTTCCCATGACTGGTTTGCTTGGGATTATTACTAAGATTAGTCTATTACTATTTGCTTTGGATACTGTGTCCTCTGAGCCAAGTGAACTGGAGATAAGGGGAGGTCTGGCAGTGGACAGAGAGGGGAACATCTGGAAGGGGGCATTTGGTCCCCATCTTGAATTCTGGTACATACCCATAGTCTTGTCTTTAATGAAATGTTTTATTGAGATAATTGTAGATGCGCATGTAGTTGTAAGAAGTAACACAGAGCAATCCCTTGTAAAGTTTGCCCAGAAGTTCCCCCAGTGGTAACATTGTACAAAACAATAGTACTATATATCACAACCAGGATATGAACATTGTACAAACAACCGATCTTATTCAGATATTCCCAGTTTTACTTGTTCTGGCGTGTGTGTGTGTGTGCATGTGTGCGTGTGTGTAAGTGTTAAGTTCATGCATCCACTGCCGCAGCCAAGAGACTCAACAGTTTCGACACCACAAGAATCTTGTGGGTTGCCCTTTTATAACCCCACCTTCTGCCCTAGCCCTGCCCTGTCCCTAACCCCTGGCAACCATTTATTTTTCTATCATTTATAAAATGTTTTCATTTCAAAAATGTTATATAAATGAATTCATGCAATAGGTAACCTTTGAGGATTGGCTTTTTCCATTCTATATGATTCCTGGATTTTCATCCAAGTTGCTGTATCAATAATTCACTCGTTTTTATTACTGAGTAGTATTCCATGGTACAGATGTACCAGTTTGTTTATTTGCCTGTTGAGGAACACCTGGGATGATTCCAGTTTTGGGCTATTACAAATAAAGCTACTGTGTACAATCATGTAGAAGTTTTATGTGAGCATAAGTTTTAATTTCTCTGAAATAAATTCCTAAGAATGCAATTGCCCATGTTTTGTCCTTTCCATTTCTTTCTGTTTCTCTTCCTTCTGCCTCTCCCAGGCCAAGACATAGAAATACTCATGGTTAAAAGGCACCCATTAGCCAAATAGGAAGAAAGTGCTTAATTGTGAGAGGCATCTCAAGGATTGATAGAAGTATGGGCTTGAGCACAGACGGTGCCTGCAACGGTACCCAAGGTAGCAGCCTTCTCCTTCCAGATCCCCTGTCCTCCAACTCTGGAGTCTCCACATTTGTTGAAAATGCAATCTCCTGGGTTTTGCTCAAATTTTGAAACTCGTCTGATGGTGGAAATTCAGGAAAGGAGGTGGAAAAAGTTCTGGAAGCAGCATTCAGGTCTGAAAGTTGGAGGTCCTGAGCTGAAGTCTTGCTCTTCCACTGCCTTGCCCTGGATAAGTGACTTCCCCTCACATGACATCTTACTTTTTGTCTTTGAATTGGTCTGGATGATCTCCAAGCTCTCTTTTAACTCCCACATTGTTTTTAATGCCATGGAAGTGGGTGAGATTGAGCAGTCCACACAAGGATTGGGCCCATTACAGTGGCTGTATAAGCATGGCCTTCCAGCCGTCTACATAGGATCTTCTTCCTTCCTCAGCCATCATAAACTTTGCTTGAGCACCTGTTCAGTGCGAAGCCCTGTGTTGGGTGCTAGAGATAAAAATATGCATAAGCCACATGTCCCAGCCCCCAAGAGCTCAAACCCAAGCAATAGAGCTCCACCAAATTTCACATGCTGGGTATGGTTCTGTAAATCCATTGCAAACCTCTTTATCCTGTGTGGGAAGTGATTAAATGATCCAGTGCATTTGATATGACAATCTGTTGCTTTAATAGAGCCCAGGGTAAGATAAGATTAAAAGAAGTGCCACAAAAAAGAACAGGAGAATCTTTCATCTCTAGAAACTAATGAAGATGGACCCCAGATACGAGAAAGGTCTGGTTCCAAATGGTGCAATCAAATTATGTAAGACTATAATGAGCTTGACACAGTTGGATTTCCATATGAAACTCTCAACACCCAGCACTCACCCAAAGGAAATGTATTCACATCCTCAAATGATGAGGAATTGGCTTGAATGTAAACATCTAGCCAAGGGGAAGGCTGGGGCAGGATTCCCCTGGAGTAGAACTGTCCAGAATGATAGGGCTGATTTGCCATCATCCTTTCTCTCCCAGGTTCCCCTTTTTATTCTCTCCTTCATCAAGAGAAGCAGTCTTCCTCAGACTTACGGGGAGATCTTTCAGGCTCAAGTCCTGGCCTCTTCCCCATATTTAGAAGCCTGGGAAGGGAGGTGAATTGTTTCTGCAAGGAGATACTTCCCAGGAAGCAAGAGATATACGTCCTTTGTGCTTCTGTTGACCACCTGAACCCCTGAGTCCATGGCCTCCTTTAAGCAGATGAACCTGCCCAGAAGGACACTTGGGAAGAGGGTGACAAGAAGAGGAAATTGCCACAATTTCCCTAGGACTCTTCTCCTGCTTAGAGTCCATGCTGAAGTCACATGTGGGCTTGGTCAGAGGCAGGAAGAGGGACCTTTTACTTCAGGATGGGTCTGTGATCCTTGCGGGCTGTTCTGCTTCCAGTAGCAAACCTCAAGCTGAATTTTTTTAAACCAGCAGTAAATCTCTACCCAGTCCCTTCTCCCTGTCAGTCTCCTTCCTTAGTCCTCTGTCTGGCTGTGCTACTGTCATGGCGACAATGATTACAGTCATTAGGAGGGAGAAGGACAGCCAGCATGTGTAATGTGTTCAGCTTCTCCCTGTGAAAGCAGAAGAGATGAGCTTGTACTGAGATACCATGCAGCCCTCCTGCAGTGGACCATCTCCGCTGAAGGCTTCCTAGGTTGGAGCTGGGGAGAGTTTCAGTTGTTCTAGTTAAAGCCAAGTAGTGTGTGGAAATGTGTCCCATCTCCCTTCTTACGCATACCTGGTCAACTCTGACATGTACCTATACTCATTCCCACTGTCATGCACAGCAAAATAAACATACATTAACATATACATGCAGCTGGATGCAGTGGCTCACGCCTGTAATCCCAACACTTTGAGAGGCTGAGGCGGGTGGATCACCTGAGGTCAAGAGTTTGAGAACAGCCTGGCCAACATGGTGGAACCCCGTCTCTACCAAAAATAGAAAAATTAGCCAGGTGTGATGGCGGGTGCCTATAATCTCAGCTACTCGGGAGGCTGAGGCAGGAGAATCACTTAAACCTGGGAGGTGGAGGTTGCAGTGAGCCACTGCACTCTAGCCTCGGCAATAGAGCAAGACTCAGTCTAAATATATATATATATATATATATATATATATATTCTGTCTCAAAAAAAAAGAGTTATCTAAGCCAGAAATGGTGGTATATATATATAGAGAGAGAGAGAGAGACACACACATACACACACATGCATGAATCCACTCCCAAAGACAGACATACAATTGTAAATATGTTTATTAACTTTAAAAATTGAGAGCCTACTGTTTATTGGGGGTACATCAGTAAATAAGGTAAAAACTCCTGCCTTGGAGTTTACATTTCAGTGGAAATGTAAGGAGTTTACATTTCAGTGGAGAGAAAGAGGAAGTATCCAGATAAATATATAAAACATGAATTACCTTAGTAATAAGTGCTAAGAAAAAAATTGCAGAGGAGTTGAGAAGTATTGAAGCGCACACAGGCACATGCCTTGCTTTTCTCATAATTAATATTTAGGGAACTACTATATGCAGAAAACTGTACTGTACCCTAGAGGAGAATCAGGACAGCTATCACATACTCTCCTCTAAGGAGTTTGCAGCCTAGTTAGAGATAAGAAATACCCCAACTGTATAGCACATGGCATTTTGCAATACCAAGTAGATAAAGGTCATGAAACCTTTGGGAGTAGAGAGCTTGGATGAGTGATATTTCTCCTGCCAGGATTATAATCAGGCTGGAGAGATGAATGGAAACTCCTGGGAATTCTGACCCCACCAAGCTGTGCAAAGTGGGTACACAACGTCTCAGACCAAAATCCCTGGATCTATAGCTGGAGATGCATGAGGCTGGAGAGAAACAGCCTCATCCCCTTCATCAGGTGTCACCAGGCTTGCTGTCTTTCTGTATCATGGTCTCCCTCATCCTTTTATTATCTCTGCCAATCACAGAAGGCCCGCCTTGCCAGGATCCGTGTGGCCAAAACAGGCAGTTCCAATGCATACCTGCACAGCAAGCGCAACGGACTCCTCAATGAGGCACTGGAGCTGACGGTAGGTGCCTAGAGGACCTGGGCTGGGGAACGTCAAGGGGCAGATGGACTTGTTTTCTCTTTCCGGGACACCAGCACTTTCACCCCAGAGCCCCGGTAGAAACCCCAAGGAGGGTATGTTTCCAAACTTTCCTCAGGTAGTGGCCCCGCTGTTCACACACCCCTCCCATAGGATTATCACCACTACCTCTAAACCATATTTAGACCAAGGGCCCTTGAGCCCAAAGGCCAGCATGTTCAATGGTGACCCTGAAATTTGGTCAAATAAAAAAATTTGATTTTTCTATTGCCCTTTGACCTTTAGTGGAGAAATGAAGGAGCTGCAGAGGGGAAGAGCCACCAGCTTTTTACTCAGTCTCTCTTCTTTTTTCACTAGGGCACCCCAGAAGAGGAGCATATGGGCAAGACCACCTCACTCATCGAGAGCCAGCATCATCACCTGCTGCACTGCCTGGAAAAAACCACTGTGAGTCCCAGCCCATTGCCACCTCCTTTTCATCACTGACCCTGACCCTTTTCTAAGGCCGTATTCATATCTTCACTCTGGGACAGAAGTCAACGTCTTTCCCCTTCAGATCCAAAAGGTAGTGATGAGATCTATCGGCCCTCAGATGGAAGATCCTGAGGAGTGGGGCAAGGTCAGCAGGGTGGGAGGCCAACTGTGTTTTGCAGGAGCATTGAGGAGGTCACTCCCCCAGCCTCTCACATACCCCACACTCATCTCCACAGCCCATTTCTTGATTTCTGAGGACTTAGGGCTCTGCCTATCAGTTTCTAACTTCTGATGGGCATTACTCTTCAAAGCTTGGGCTGAATTTGTATAGGACAGTGGAGAAGAGTGTTGATTTCTGTCCCACCACTGAGGCTGGGTTGATGCAGCCTGTGGGCCCCTTGGCTCCCTACATCCTTCTGCAGACAGTGTGTGAAGGAGGTAGTGCATGTATTTCTCCAGCCAAGATTCATCAGTACTGCTCCCCTCAACCCCACCCCTGCCCAATCACCCTGCGGTTCTCAGGGAGTCCAGATGCTAACAGCCTGATTGTTAAAACAGAGCCATGGCTTAGGGTGCCACAGCTGGAGTGTGGAATGATGCTTGTGCCTAACCATCAGACTGAAAGGAAGGGCAGTGGGGCCAACCCTGGACCCTTGGCAGAAAGTGCTAGGAATAGTAGACAGGGAAGAGAGGTCAGGGTAGAAAAGCCAAAGAGAAACAAAGTGAAAGCCTTCCTGTTCCTTTCTAGAACCTCCTCCTCAAAGAGTCTACAGTCAGGGCTCAGTACCCTAAGGAAGGAAATTCCTAATTCTAGATGTTCCATATCCTGGCCTCCCAGATGTAGAGAGAATAAACATTAGATGACTCCTTCTATCGGGGTGAGGGGCCGGGACAGAATCTTGCTATGTTGCCCAGGCTGGTCTTAAAACTCCTGGCCTCAAATGATCCTCCCATCTCAGCCTCCCAAGTAGCTGGGACTATAGGTGCACACCACCATGCCTAGCTTAAATGACTCTTTTTTTTTTTGAGACAGAGTCTTGCTCGTTGCAGGCTGGAGCGGTGTGATCTCAGCTCACTGCAACCTCCACCTTCTGGGTTCAAGCAATTCTCCTGCCTCAGCCTCCTGAGTAGCTGGGACTACAGGCGTGTGCCACTATGTCCAGCTAATTTTTGTATTTTTAGTAGAGATGGGGTTTCACCATGTTGACCAGGACTGTCTCGAACTCCTGACCTTGTGATCCGCCCACCTCAGCCTCCCAAAGTGTGGGATTAGAAACATGAGCCACTGTGCCTGGCCAGGATAACTCCATCTGAGCCAAATGCAGATACTATAGATGACAGCTGAACCTAATAAGGACTTCCAAAATGGGAAGGTGCTCTGCAAACCCTGGTTTACAGGATTTATCATCAAGAACCTATATTCATATCTAGTCTTTGTCTCAAAAGACTCTGAGCTTGCCAAAGGGATAGGCCCGGACCCAACTGCCCTTTCCAAGTTGCATGTGCTGGGTGGAATGTATACATTGAAAGGATATGGGTGAAAATATTTGGGTTTGAAGGGATGGAATGTTGGCATTAAAGAAATGAGATTTTAGAATTGAGGGATGGAATGCTGGCATTGAAGGGATGGAATGCTGAATTTGAGGGAAAGAATGTTGGATTGTGGGGGTGAGATATTGGGATTAAAGCTCTGGAATGCTGGATTTTAGGAGAGGAATGTTGGGCTCAAGGGATGGAATGTTGGGACAGGAGAGGCAGAATGTTGGTATGGAAGGAGTGAATGTTGGGATTGAGCAGGGTCTTGTTGGGGCTAAAGGGTGGAATGTTGGGATGAAGGGGGCAGAATGTCAGGAATGAGGGGTGGAATGTTGGACTCAAGGGGTGGAATGCCGGGATGGAGAGATTGAATGTCAAAACTGGCTTGGGAATGCTGGAATGTACAATCAATGGTGTTTTTATCTTCTGTTGGCATGTTGTCCTGTAGGGGTTGTCCTATCTTGTGGATGATCCCCCGTTATCTGTACGAACCTCCACCATCAAGGTATAACTTTTTAAAAATTCAATTGATGTTTTTCTCTCTGATACTTCTGAGTCTGTGGATTCTCCCCTTTTTACCCCCCAGCCCGGTCGTGTGCATGTGCTGCTGATTCTTCCGGGGCTCCTCCTACCTCTGCTGTCACACCCAGCACCAGCTCAGGCTTCTAGTTTCTTGTGCTGAACCACCCAACTGTCTTTCTAGTTCCCTCTTTGGACCTCCCCAAGGGCGTGGTGGAACATGGCACCAGTGCTGGTGTCCTGTGACTCTCCATGTGCCACATCTGTCTGTGCCACCTCCCAGCTCCGTGGGGACTCCTGGTATTTGCCACCAGGCTGGTCTTCCTCTTCAGACTTTCTCCTCACTCTGGCAGCCTTGGCCAGACCATTAATGCCATAGATTTGTAGTCACCTTGGCCAAACAGCCATTTTTTAGTTATCCTGGGCTCAGCTACACCCCATTCCAATGGCCTCCAGTCAGGAGACAGTTAGAAATCCCTTCCCATGCTTACACTTGACCTAGGGAATCCTGTATATTAAGGACTCATATCCCACAATCAGGTGGGGGGGGGAAAAAAAAAAAAAGAAACCCTATCCCTAACAGTTTGCCTTTGGATCAATTGGCCTTCAGGATCAATGCTCTCCCAGTTCTGTGAATGACCCTCATGTTTAAAAGCTTTTGTCACACCCTTATTCATTAAATCCAGGGAAGACAACCTAGCATAACTACTACCCACAGTCAGTGACTCCTTTATCTGCCACCGCTGGCAAATCCTGTACAGAGCCTGGAAAGTAAAGCCTTTGCATCTAGCTGTGATGATGCCACTGAATCCCTCTGTGTCCTCTATATCCCTTCAGCTCAAAGCTGTAGGTGGAGTATATGTCACATCATGATTTCACAACTGGAGTCCCTACCCTTTGAGCTGATGCCCAAGGCTGCCAATATGATTCTCTTTCTGTCCTCATTGGATGCCCATGGGAAATCACCCCTCTTGAATGCTTATCTGTAATCCAGGCAGCTGGGAGGCCTTCCTTCAAGGTCCAGAACAGAGACAGGCAGCATACAGAGTACAGGAGCTCGCCTCGCTCCTCCCTACCTTCTTTTCCTACTTCTTCTCCTTCTGCCTCCCACAGAACCACGAGTTTATTGATGAGCAGATGTTTGAGCAGAACTGCATGGAGAGTTCAATGCAGAACTATCCGTCCACAAGAAGTCCCTCATTGTCCAGCCACGCAGGCCTCACTACCACCTGCTGCTCCCGTCGTAGTAAGAAGACCACACACCTGCCCAATTCTAACCTGCCAGCTACTCGCCTGCGTAGCATGCAAGAGCTCAGCACGATCCACATCCAGGGCAGTGAGCAGCCCTCCCTCACTACCAGGTGGGTGGCTTCCATCCCATCACCCCCAAAGGCTTGAGTCATCCCATTCACAGAATTAGACAATCCCAGCAATAGGAGAACCTTGAGGATCATCTAGGTGCTCCCCTTATTTAATGCATGAGCCCCTCTACCTTCCTCCTTTCCTTGCAAGGTAACCCAGAGGCCCTTCATGTGCTGTGGGAGTAGGTACTATAGCAGTTTAGGCTGAAAATGGGATTAGATAACAGGGGAAAAAACACTTTAAAAAGAATTATATATATATACATATAAAATAATGTGTCTATAGATACACAAAAATAACCTGCTCTGGTACAGGGAATGGACCAATCATTTTCTCAAGAAACAATTTTCATATTTGTGTTACTCATGGCTTAACCTAGGCTGGTTTTGAATCCCAGAGACTGACTTTTCCCTCCCTCTCTGCTTATATTTAGGCCACTTCCCACTACCTCCAAATGGGTTGCAGAGAATTCAGGGAATGCAAATGCCAAATGCCACAAATGATAGGTAAACAATCACTGGGGGGGAAATGCACACTCTGAAATTCAAAGTCCAATATACCCATCTTTGTAATTGCTAGTAGTTTAGGAATAATAATTAGAATGTGTAATTACAAGCTGATTACAAAAGACAGAGATAGAGGGACAACAAAATATCCTCCTAGTTACCAAGAGCCAGAAATGTAGGGGGTCAAGGAAGGTTTGGGATGCTGGCCAGCAGGAACCATCATCAACTCACTCTTTTCTATCCCAGTCGCTCCAGCCTTAACTTGAAAGCAGACGACGGACTGAGACCAAACTGCAAAACATCCCAGATCACCACAGCCATCATCAGCATCCCCACCCCCCCAGCGCTAACCCCAGAGGGGGAAAGTCGGCCACCCCCTGCCAGCCCAGGCCCCAACACGAACATTCCTTCCATAGCCAGCAATGTTGTCAAGGTCTCCGCCTTGTAAAACCACTGGACAGAGGGCCAGAGGGGGTAGTGGGGAATGAAGGGGACTGGCATGTTGGTGGGTGGCCACTGGGACCACTCCCTCCCCCTTTCCCCACTATTTCTGCCTGCCTCATTGTACCCCTAGCACTGAGACTTGTGCCTGGAAGGAAAAAGAGGCAGCAAAGGGGCACCTGAGGTTCATGCTGCTAGCATGGACAAAGCCCTGTGATACTGCAACTCACTGGGGCCAGAGGAAGGGAGGGAGGGTAGGGGGGTCGGGGATGGGCCAGTGGGGGATGCAGGCTATATGCCAGGACAGGGCCTGGATGGAGGAGCCTCAGACTCAGACCAAATAACAATCGTTTCTGGAGACCCCAGTGAGGAAAATCCAAGACCAAGAGCAGCAACAAGGCCAAGTTGTCACAAGCAAAACAGGAAGAAAATATAACACTGTGTATTTAAGCACCTTTTTCAAGGCTCTTAATGGATAATATTTATTCATGGGAAAAGGTGGAAAACAAAAACACCAACGGATTTTTGTGAAGTGTTTTTCTCCATGGACCCAACACCTTTGAACCAAAACAATGAATTTTGTGAGGGATTTTTTTTTTCTCCTTTTATAGCAAAAGCTTTTAGGCTAAGAAGTCAGTTATTGCTGAGTTCTCTCTCCATTCCCCCAGGTGGGTGAGGTCAACTGAGCCTGGGCCCCCACTGCCCAGCTGACCTGCACAGAGCTGCCAAGTGACCACACGGCAATCCTTACCCTCTGTCTGTCCCTGTCTCCCTTGTCTCTGTACCTCTCTGCTTACCCCTGGCTGTTTCTGTGTCCAGCCATCTGTCTCTACCTGGATCCCATGATCCTGAAACACATCAGTAAAGCCTTCTTCATCACTGCCACGCACAACAGACTTGTGCCTGGGAGTTCTATCTGTGCGAATGCAATTGCAGAGGAGGACAGAGTGAAGCAAAAATAGGGAGCGTTTAGGGGTGAGGGAAGTCTACCTCACAGAACAGAGGTGCTTCCCTTGGGGTTGGAACCACTGGAGTTTGCAGTTTCAGTTTCTGGGAAAGAAAGGCAATGACCAGATTTATCACAATGGAATCTTGAAAAGGCAAATTGCCAACACCTGAGAAGCAGTCAACTCTGGTATGTGTCAGTGAGGGGAGAACAGAAGAACCCAGGGCTCGCAGCTGCAGCCAGTCATTATGGCACCTTGCTATGGACCCTTCCTTCAGGACCCACCATAAAGCCCATTCAAAAGCCCTTCCAAGAGGCCCTGGGAGTAGTTTCCTCCAGAAAGGGCAGTGGTATGAGGACCAAGATTCCTCTGACTTAATGTCACACCAGAGGCAACTCCCACACAGAAGCTGTTGGAAGGGTAAGCCTGTGTGCCTCATGAAAAATGCCTCAAAGCATGAAAGCAAGTAAGAGTTTCTAGATATTCTTACCTACTATGAAAGACACCTTGATGTCTGAAGAGGCTTCAGCCTGATCTCCCTGAAGATAGCTGAAATGAGGGAGAAGCCTAATCACCTCTGTGCAAGCAAAGGAGTGAAGCTTATATCTTGAACACCTGGACAACATATCTGTTCAACTAGCTTGCACCCTGGTAGAGCTGGGGATAGCATTTCCGGAATCCTCCTAATCATTGTTCACTGCTTATAGCAGAGTAGGTGGGCCTCAGGGTTAGTAACAAGTCTTTTCCTATCCTTCCAAGCCCCCAGCCACCTTGCTGCAGTCTCTGTAGCCTGGGCTCTGAAATATATGAGCTCCTCAGGAGCTGCCTATCCATCCTACAGCTTAGTGGTTAGCTACCTAATAGTAGGCCAACGATTTCTCTGCCCACCACAGACATGTAAATGCGTTTCACTAGCCAGGAACCTAAAAACACCCTTCATGGGCTTCCCTATGACCCCAGCTCGATTGACCATGTAGGCAGAGGAAGTCAGAAGGTTTTGAGGTGACACCTAACCAGAATGCGGGCAGAAGGCACAGGAGAGGGAGCCTTCTTTCTATCTTTATCTCCTTATTCTTATCCTCATTGACCACAAGCTGAGTTCTTTCTCTGGGTCTGGCCTCAAGGATTTCCCCCTGATGTGGGAATGGAGTGCTTCTTGCCCTCTGAGCTTATAGACTAAGAAGGTAGAAAGGCTTTACAACTGCAGAGTACATGTGTATACAAACAACCAACCTAAACACATCAGAGAATACAGATTTAAATCAATTCACTTCATATACACATCTCATTAGAAGACCAGGCTAAACTTCACTTAGAGAGCAGGCAAATGACTAGAAAAGAATTTTTCTCTTAAAAAAAGAGTAATAGACCAAAATTAGGAGTGTCTAAGTATCTTAGTTATACTTCATAAGATCTGACTGGGGTAAGAGATAAAGAGGTAAATAGGGCCAGGCATGGTGGCTCATGCCTGTAATCCCAGCACTTTGGGAGATCAAGGCAGGCAGATCACCTGAGGTCAGGAGTTCAAGACCAGCCTGGCCAACATGGTGAAATCCCATCCCTACTAAAAATACAAAAATTAGCCAGGCATGGTGGTGGGCGCCTGTAATTCCAGCTACTTGGAAGGCTGAGTGGGAGGATTGCTTGAACCTGGGAGGCAGAGGTTGCATTGATCCAAGATCGAGCCACCGCACTCCAGCCCAGGCAACAGAGAGTGACACAGTATCAAAAAAAAAAAAAAAAAAAAGGTAAATTGGACTGTGGTTGCGTACACACACAAACTGCCTGTGATGAATTTAAGAACAGGTCATTACAGGATTAGAATAATGACAGATTCAACAAAGGATCTGTTTGATAGGGCACCAAAGGAACATTTTACTGGTTCCCACAAAAATTAATAAATGTTAAATATCATGTCCCAAGCAATTTCCCGTTTTTTTATTGATCCTAATCAACAGAATGTTTTGTGTTCCTTCTATTTCATGTTCAGACCCCACATCACGCCACTTCCTAAAAGACCATTAGAGCATCCCCTTTTTCTCCATCCTCCATTGTAGCCATAACCAGAGATAAAAGATTCAGCTCACTTCTGGTTCAAAAAATGTCAACCTTTGGAAAACGGCTCATCTACACTACAGAACACAGCCAGATGACACTGCTAAAGGGTACTGTAAGAAAACACAAGGTCCAAAGTATGCTGAATCAGTTTCATAAGTATAACTCATTGGTCAGTGACTGAAATACCAGGATATCAGGGTTTTCTGGGGGCCAATAGCTTTCTGGTGCAATGACTCTTGAGCTTTGATAGTTCATGAACCACTTTGACATAATAAAAGATTCTCAAAACCACCTATTCTATTCAATCCCACTCAGCATTAAGTGGGGTGGGTGGCGGGGGTGGGGGGGTGGTGATAAAAAAAAAAAGAAAAGAAAAAAGAAATCTAATAGCTACATTCAAATGTGAAATGAATGGGAATCTAGAAAATACAGTACTAAGAGCATAGCAGAACTAGAAGATATTTAAGAATATCTCATTCATTTTACAGTATAGAAAACTGAGACCCAGAGAAATTAAATGACTTGTTCAAGGTCATGCAGTCACTTAATGACAGAGCTGAGACCAAACCACAAGTCTTTTGGCTATTAGTCTAATGCATTTTCCACCACACCCACTGCCTCTCAGAGCAATGATGCTTTGGAGAAGATCCATCAAAGAACCCATACTGTAATTACAGACACAGTCTTACATAAATGTCAATACAACTTGGACACAGCCCTCGGAAATCACCTGACTGTACCAATACAAACCATACTTTGGAAACCTCCATTCTCTGGACAGAACCATCTATGGACTATCGATTTTGTCAGAAATCAGTGAACAAGAGTCAAGTTTTTTTCAGTCAAATATTTTCTCTTCTCAGTGAAGAGAAGGCTAGGACAATGATATTTTGAATCATACCTTTTATACTCCTTGTGGTCCTTATTACAGTCTTTGATGGTAGTAAATAAAGTAGCTAAATCCTTGATTCAAAGAGGGGAAAACATGTGGAAAGAAACTGAATGATTTACACAAGTTCCCATGGCAAGTTAGTGGCAGAACCATTACTGCAATCCAGGACTGAAGACATCTTGTCCTAGTATTTTTCCTCCACATTATGTTGCACTGCTCTGAGGCTTGCTTATATTTTTAATACCTGGATTTCCAGGGTGGTGACTTCGGGGAGGGAAGCATTCAATTCAGAACCACCTTGAACCAGATCTCTAGAAACAAATTCTGTACTATTTCTCCTTCATCCTGTTTTCATAACTAGTGCCAAGCTCAGGACTAATTGCGTAGACTCCCTTTCAAAAGACCAATAGATATTCTCAGTGGCAGTTGAACACATTAGTTTACAATTACACAGAATTTGAACAGAACTTAAAGTGGACAGTTAATGCTGATCTATGATTAACAAAAATGTCAACTTGTGGATATGCTGATTTTATCCAGTTTTCAAATTATGATTCCTACAGTTCAGGATATCACTTACTTGTTAGATTGTAGACAAGGAAAGTGGCCATTGAGACATTATGTACTGAAGAGTTTTTCCTTGTTTAAGTTTTGCAGAGGTAGTGGTTGAAAGTTGAGCTAACATTAGATTTTGAGGTTATTAATGAATTCCAGTTGTCAAGTCTCCCCCACTTCAATTACCAGGTAACTATAAGGCAAAAATATCCCAATGCTGCGAACTTAAGGCAATATCCATTTCCTTTCTACACTACTTGGTATGGTAACCGTGACAAACTTTTATTTTCCCTTTCTGATTTCCTAATGAAATCTCATTATTTGCAAAGCTTTAAAAAGACTAAATGAAGGAAAAACATTGTTATGACCCATAACCCTTGGAGCCCAAATAGCATCATGAAGAGCATCATTAAAACCAAAAGAAAGTGGCTATCAGAAAACGAAACAGCTTTAAAGGGGTTCCTTTTAAGTCTTGTTTTCTATTCAGAATGTTCTATGTTTTTTCCTCAAGTGTGGGAATGACATTTATCTTAGCAGGTTACTCAACTACACTGGATGATGTCACTCTCACCAGTGTAGGGCACTGACCCAAGTCCTGGGGGGCTCCTTGGACCAATGGACTATTTTACAAACCTGGGAGGTGGGAGGGATGGTATATTTTTGATAATCAGACATTCCGATGTAATGTTTTCCTTAGAGGTCACACCCTCCCCCATTAATGTCATCGTGAGACACATGAAGTGTGTTCTTTTCTATTTTCGTATAATAAATGGGCTTTGCTTATCAACATCACAATGGCAAAGAAGAAATATACTGTACAAAACTGCAGGAAGATAAAACATGAACTTTCTATGAAAAAAAAACCTCTTGAGTTTCCTGTCGTCTTCTTTTGAAACTGTAGTGCATATGTTAAAACATGTATATCATTTACAGTATTGAGTCAGTACTGCTGTACCTGATGTATCCAATCTGGATTAAACAAACTATGTGCCACAAACCCTAAAATGACTGTTTCTTTGAATACTGAATCTCCTTTCCTCCCAAAGGTGCTGGTATATACTAGAAAATAAGAATAATTTGAACAAAGATTGGCTTTCTACCTTGCTAAAGAAAATTCACAGACTTTCAGAAGGGTTATTAAAGGCCTAGTGTAATCTTCCCATCCCATCCCTCAATGTAAACATAAACAATTCCTCTATGATATCCCTGATGGTTCTTGCCTGCTTGTATGCTGTGTTTATGAATGTTCACTGTCTAATGGGTAAAGCATTTGGTTTTATTTATCAACAGCTCTATTTTGAAGACTGATCCCATATTACCGAAAGAAAATCTGACTCTTTATCAGTACTGGTTCTGCTGAGTACCAGTTCTCAAACTAAAAAGAAAACTCAAAATTAAATGCTGTATGGGGTATTATAGAAAGCTTGGCAATCAGATGGCGGAATTCAAGTTTAGGTTTTAGCACTTAATTGTGACTTCACATCAGTAACTCCCTCTTGGCTCAATTAGTTTCCTCTTTTTAAAAATGGAGAATTGTAATGGCATGTGCTTGTAGTTCCAGTTATTTGGCATGTGCAAGTAGTCCAGCCAGGAGAACACAGTAAGACCCTCATAAGACCCTCATCTCCAAAAACCCAAAAAACAAAAAATGGGGATTGAATTAGTTATCTTGAAAATCTGTTCCAACCTTAACAATTCTGACTTAGGTGATGAGACCAACTGGCAGTCTGTCTCACCATGTGGCAACGAGGAGAATCCTTTTAATTTCCCCACAACAACCAGATCCTAACTGATGAAAACAGTAATAGAAATGGAACATTAAAACAAATACATGATGCCCAAAGGCCCTAGAAGTTAGCTGTGAAATTCATTTTAATTATTGATGCTCACATCCTTATCACCCACTAGGTGTCACTGCAGACCCACAGCCCAAATAATTGTTAGGTAGAAAATAACTGGAAACCAGATGTACATTGAGCAATTCGTGTTTTCATTAACACGTGCTAAATGTCAAGTGAATGTGCTTGTGCACAGAGGTACAAAAAAAAAAAAAAAAAGCACATTCTGCCAAAACAAGTCAATAACCTTGTGATGGAGTTCTACTGTCAGCCATGGTTATCAAAAATACATACTTTTAAAAGTCTAACATAGATTTTATTTAAGGGAATGGGGGAAAAAAACCCTAAAACTTCAAAGTACTCCCTTGTCTCATAGAGTGATCCACAAGTACTATAATTTATGTTCAATTATTTTTAGTATTCTGGGGCTTTAAACCTTTAAACCACATTTTTAAAAGGTTAATAAATATTACTGTAATACCTAAGCTACTGGAGAAAATATTACTTCTAATCACCCAAAATAATTGATATTCTAAGTCAGAATTATTCAAAGTAGCTCAAAGAGTTCTCTACATGTTAATATTGCCAGCCTAATTCAAGTTACAGCTTTAACATGAATAAAGTGTATTGATTTAAAAGTATTCACAAATTCAGACATCTAACCAATTCACACTAGCCTTCATCCACATTACTTGAATTTATAAAGGCTTTCTGTATTTATAAATTTGATTATCCTTTTCCTTAACTAGAAACTATCTTTTCTTCAGCATAAGTCGTATAATGATTAAACCTTAGAACTAGAAGTGATCCTAAAAATCTCCCAGTTCAAATTTCATTTTATTGATGAGAAAACTGGACCACGAGAGATTAAATGACTGGTACAAGGTTAAAAATCAGGTAGTAGCAGTCTCAACCAGAACAAGTACCCTTTTCAATGGTTCCTGACAGATTATGGAAAGATGCACCTAGACTGACAATTCAAAAAAAATTTTTTTGTGTTTGTGACTTATCTTTTCCACACAAAGATAAGTCACAAACAAATAGTAGCCTGGGGAAGAAGATTCTTTCCACATCCACCACTATAGCTACCTCTGTTATTTAAGAATTTGGCAGCTGCCATTTTCCTGGTAAATGCTTGTGGAAACTGAAGCAATTAGTATTTTTGTATGTTATACATATGCTCACCTCCAGCTTATTTTTCTGTGGGGGAAAAAAAAAGCAAACACAAAATAGAGAATCCAATTAATTTGAAGACTAATGGGTAGGTAACCTCATCTCTAATTAAGATGCAGTAGTACCCTAATTAAAATCCCCTAACAATGACAAACTGAAATTGGCTATATTGTAGGAGCAAGGATAGAAAAAGTAAATTCAATTATGTATCAATGACAGGGTCTTATTTAAATGTGTAATTAAAATCTCTACTTAATGACATACTGGACCTAATTATGGATTTGCTATCTACATTATTAATTAATGTAAAATACTGACATATGTAAGAAAAGCCTAACATTGCTCAATCCAAATGACAGGAATCCAAGTTAAACAGGAGTTTAGAATTGTGTTATCTAAGTGTTGGACAATAAATGACAATGGCTGTGGGTGTTTACCGACAGCCCTGGGGAAAGTGTTTATACTACTTAGACAAGTATGCACACAAGAAGAGCTTTCCTTTTAAAAAGTGATACACATCTCTATACACAAGTGGTTCTCTCACCAAAAATCCAGTTTACAGAAAGGTTTGGGAACCAAAAGCTTAATCATGAAAGGACTTCCAAAGGAAAAAAAGAAAAGAATATGTAATTTCCAATTATATTTTTCTAAATCATAATTTACAGACGCATCAGCTCAGAAAAACAATAGCTCCTCTTGGATTCTAACATTAGAGGTAAAAACGGGAGAATTTTCTGGAAGACACAAGATTAGGATGCACTGAGAACTGTCTGAAGAGAATCAATTCCAGCTTCCAATAAATACTTTAACAGCCTACCAGCAGAGCAGGTCACTTGTTAACCTGGACTGTATAGATGAACTTTAGAGGGTCTAGGAACCCCTTGAAATTAAATTCACAATCCTGTGTTTATAGAATGAGAAATTTCCTGGGGTCAATCTATAGCTTTCAGCTAATTCATAAAAGGATCTAAGAACCAAAAAAGATTAAGAGCTGCTCCTATATCTGAGCAACATAAATAAGACAGCCACTGATGACCCTCAGCTATTTAAATTCACAGTAAAAATGTGGACAGCTTTCACAACCTCAAGAAAAGACATTCAAAAGATAAACAACAAACATGTAAACATGTTTAACTAAATTTGTTTTTACTAAAAACACTTATTTTTACTGGAAGCAAATAGATCAAATATCTTTAGGAAAATCTAAAGCAATGTTTATTCCCTCCTGCCTAAACCTAAAACAAGAGGATTTTCTGATCTACCATGCTACAAATTTCTACAAGAATGCACCTCTATAGAAGGAAACGCAGCCCAAGCCCTTTGTAAAGAACTCCACAGAGAACTAACATTACTTCTCAAATCTATTGTTTTTATTGTTTTTTAAGTAAGCAGTGGTATATATGTCATGTTTTTAAATGTTTCTTTTGGGAAGATCTTACAGATAATGGCACCCTGAAACTTTCTGCTCTGTCCCAAAATTTAACTTTCAAGAATCTGGTTTCTTTAAAAAAAAAAAAAAAAACTCTTAAATTAAAATGAAGATAATATACCTGTCCTAAATCAAAACAATCTGAAAAATAGATGTGTCCCAGTAGAAAGCCTCACATCTTTTCAAGTTTATCAGAAATGCCACTATATACCACAGTACTATAGGTCGAGAAGGATGGATATCCAAAGGTATCACTTGTTGACAGTTCCTGATGTTCTCAGGTATATCCTATAATCACTGGTTACTATGCATCATTTCTTGTAGATAAATGGTATTCATATGATAGGCTGCTATCCAACTTGGATGTCTCTGAGCATTCCAATAATATGACTGAGAAGCGGCAGCATAATATTCTTGCCATGCCCTGTAGTAAGCTTTCCAGTAATCCTCATAATCCTGATAGGTATCAGAAAAACTCAGATGTGTTTCCCTATGACAGTCATACCAACCACCTTCCTGGGCTTCAGTCTGCAATCTATAAGACCGCCTGGGTAGGTTTCTCCGGCTCTGCTTAGCTCTCTGGCTAGCCCCCTCTTTCTGTTTTGATTTGATCTGGATTTCAGGTGATTCTTGATATTCCTCTGGATTGGGGGTGTCACTTCCATTTGAAGGTTGGTCCAAAGAAATATGATCATCCACAGGAGTAGATTCAGAGTCTTTCAGCTGATTATCAGAAGAGCCCTCCAAGTATGACTTATTTCCTTTGCTCTGAGAAGAAGTTCTTGAGCTGTAAGAATTACTGTCACTCTCAGAGTCTCCAGATTGGCTACTACTTGCCAATACAGGGAGTCTCTGTTCAGTAACTTTATTTCTCACAAAACCATTTTGAGAATTCACAGTCTGATCCCCAGGACCTGTGTAGTGCCTGATGATTTCCACAGGTTTCTCTAATCCCTCTTTAATGTAGTGTTCATAATCCTCTACCAATTCAGCAAAAGTCAAAGTGTATGGCTGATGGATTTTAAAGGAAGACAGACAAGGAATTTGAGGGAGTGACACAGGTAAAGCTTCTTTGACCTGGTGCTGACTGTTGGTGGAGCTTTCAATGGGGGTCTGAACAGAATTCTTCATTTGCTCTTCAGATTGTATGGAACAGCCCAGTTCTTTTGGTAACACTGCTTTTTCTACGATTCCAGACTCTGCGTGGCTTTTCACAGGAAGCTTTTGTTTGGTATTATTTTTTGATTTGACTGATAGTGCAGACACAGAAGCATTTCTAGAGGAAGCCATGTGGTTACCATGAGCTTTCTGAGTTTGAAGGGGTCTCTCTATTTTTTGAATTTGCTTTTTTAGGGGTTGGTTAGGTACACTTGCTATGCCACATGTATGCACAGCAGCTTTAACCTCCACATCCCAATCCAAACATTCTTCCATCAGACCAGAAGGAATGGGTTCTACACAAAAAGGAAGAAAAATGTATTAAAAATCTCAAGCTACTCTAGACCATTGTTTTTCACATGATTTCATGAAGTTTTCTATGATCAAATATATTTAAGAAACAAAATATGCAAATATACTGAGATGTTTAATAAGTATATTAATATTTTTAAAGACCGAAGCAATCCTGTAATAGAGAAATCTGCCTAAGAAATACATAAGACCTATCCTATATTCACAAACACTCTCTCCCCTCACCCTCACTAGAAAAAGAGCTTACTCTAGGAGTAATGTACAAGTCTGCAGCAATTCTCCCATCTCTTCTCTCCTCCCTCTCCACAGCCCCTCCCCTTATCTCAATACTTCTGACAACAAAACAAGATACTAGAAAATGGATTGTGCTCCCCAAAGCTTATCAACTATGAAATATTACAACTTCAACTCTTTACACCCAACTAAATCTTTCACCCAATACTCCAAAAGAGAAAAATCACTGCCCTTAACAGTAGAGAGAAAACCTCTATAGGGGAAAAAAAGTAGATGACTATGAAAAGATCTGTGGCACCAATGACATTTCTAATTTTTAAAAAATTTGCTGGCTTCAATCCTCTAAATTTTCTATTCCATCAGGTGTGACAATTTGCTTCCAGCAATCAGACCTTTCAAAGTGTGATCAATCTTTGTCTTATGCAGACAAGATATATCAAGCCCCTGCTTTACAAAGATCTTGCTTGTTGTTGCTATTTATGCTCCATGTTACCTATAAATTCCACGGGTCTAGATACTACAGTTAAGTCTCTTGATCCTTTGCTGAAGAGATTCTATGATTAAAACTCTCATTCCTACTCAGGTGATATCCCTTGCTCACCTAGTCCTACAATACAGGCCAATTTCCCTCCTAGTTCTTCTGCCCCAAGAAACTCATCTGAACATCTGTTGTTACACAAGTTCCCAGTCCAATATAGACCTAACAGCATTAGTATTATTTTCTCATGATTTCAGGCCTTTGTTAACATTACATAAAGATCCAAATATATCATTTTCCAGTATCCAAAGGCAATTTTTGTTTTTATCATTAGATACTACGATACTGAATCCTACAAGAAGTCTTAACCCCCTTCTAGCAATTTTCTATTTTTTTCCCACATCAGACTACCAATAAACTTATACACAGAAAGAACTGACAGTTTTTGAACTGATGCAGAGCCTAAAGACCATCTACACTATAATATTTTGCAAATCAGGACTCTAAGCTTAGAGCAATTACAGAGATTTGTAAAAGAGCATAAAAGTTATTAGTAACCCAGATCTACTAGAATACACAGGACTTCCAGATCTATACTTAATCTAGCTTCATAAAATAAATTAAATATAAAATCAGTAAAATAATTATATTTATTCAATAACTATATCTCATATTCTACAAGGTCATGTATATGCTATATGTGTACATATCTATATATACAAACATCTATATATAAATATACACTATTTATAGTGCACATTTTCTGTATAACATGCACATCAAACATGCCATATTTCCACTCAAGAGTTTTTTAGAATTTTTTGTTTTTAAGAGCTCATTAATAGTTTTAAACATGCACTGTTTCCAAGATGGCACTTAAGAAGCAGGACAAATGACTGAACTAAAATAAAAACATTTCATTCAAAGTTTTCAAAATAGTATTCAAATTAAAGATGCTGTTCCTTCCGCATGGTAACGAGGGAGAATATGGCAAGAATTAACTTCACAGCAATTTAAAAGAGGTAAAATATCCCTCCTCATATCAAGAATAAAATCAAATTGCAAAGCCACTAACAAATAAAATAGAGCTAATATAGCTCTCATTTTTCTTCCCCCCCCCTTTTTTTTTGAGATGGAATTTCACTCTTGTTGCCAAGGCTGGAGTGCAATAGTGCGATCTCGGCTCACTGCAACCTCCACCTCCTGAGTTCAAGCAATTCTCCTGCCTCAGCCTACCAAGCAGCTGGGATTACA
>CAUYQU010006278.1:0-83560 GCA_963574635.1 Cheracebus regulus
TTTGTAGATTCTGGATATTAGCCCTTTGTCAGATGGGTAGACTGCAAAGATTTTTCCCCATTCTGTTGGTTGCCGGTTCGCTCTAATGATGGTTTCTTTTGCTGTACAGAAGCTCTGAATTTTAATTATATCCCATTTGTCTATCTTGGCTTTTGTTGCCACTGCTTTTGGTGTTTCAGTCATGAAGTCCTTGCCTATGCCTATGTCCTGGATGGTTTTGCCTACGTTTTCTTCTAGTGTTTTTATGGTGTTAGGTTTTATGTTTAAATCTTTAATCCATCTGGAGTTAATTTTTGTATAAGGTGACAAGAAGGGGTCCAGTTTCTGCTTTCTGCACATTGCTAGCCAGTTTTCCCAACACCATTTATTAAACATGGAGTCCTTTCCCCATTGCTTATTTTTGTCAGATTTGTCAAAGATCAGATGGTTGCAGTTGTGTGGTGTTGTTTCTGAGGCCTCTGTTCTCCATTGGTTTCTGTTTCTGTTTCGGTACCAGAACCATGCTGTTTTGATTACTGTAGCCTTGTAGTATAGTTTGAAGTCCGGTATTGTGATGCCTCTGGCTTTATTCTTTTTGCTTAGGATTGTCTTGGCTATGCAGGCTCTCTTGTGATTCCATATGAAGTTTAAAGTGGTTTTTTCCAGTTCAGTGAAGAGGGTCATTGGTAGCTTGATGGGGACAGTGTTGAATCTATAAATTACTTTGGGCAGTTTGGCCATTTTCACGATATTGATTCTTCCTAATCATGAGCATAGAATGTTTTTCCATCTGTTTGTGTCTGAGAGAGACAGAATTTAAAAGTCATGTCCATGAGTAAAATGGGCCTGTACTTTTCTTGTATCATATTTATCTAGTTTCAGTATAAAATATATTCCTACTTGTAAAATTGATTGGATTGTTTTTCCTGATTATATAAGTTAGGGATATCTGTACTCTCCAGTTAAAGCATCTCAGCCTGTGACTTGTAGAGGTGAGGAAAATGGAAAAAGGTTTTTCATCATGATGATTATATTCTTATTCTTACTATTACATATTTCACAATTATTTTCTATTCTATTTTTTTATTCCCTATTGTAATATAAGTTTTTAATATTTTCCAGAGGTATACAAAAAGGTTCTTTTGAAGGACTGATGTATTTGCATCTCTATGTCTTTGTTGGCATTGCCAATGATTTGTCTTTTGTCTTTGCCAAAAATTTTTCAAAATTTCAACTTGGGTTCTGTTCATCTTTTTTAAATGATATCTATTGTCTTGTTTCTCCTCTTTTTTGGCTTACTCTGCCACTTTGTTACCAATCACAAGGGTTTTACTTTGTTACAAGTCACAAGGGTTTTATTTATTGCTTGATGCTGGGGTGTAGTGCAGCCAGGCCTGAATTTTTTTTTAAAGCTTTATATGTGTTCTAAAGTGTAAGAGTGGTTGACAACTACTGGTCTATAAGCATTCTTCTCAAATCTATCTGATACTAAGATTGCTTTTGAGGCTTTTGGAGAGTACATACTCCTGGATGACATAATTTAATAATTATGACTCAGTGGATATAGACTGCAGCCTGTGACTCCATATTTTTAAAAAAAAGCTTGGCAAGTGTTTCTGACTACCAGCAAGATTTGAAATCACTGAATTTGAGTGCCTAGAAAACACTGTATAGTGCTAAAAGTATAAGTGACCTCTGAAGCTGTAGTGATTTCTAAGGTAGAAGTTAAGAGATGTTTAGATGGTTTGGGGGAATTTGGGGATACCCAGCAATACAGGAAGGGAAGAAAGTATTAGTAAAGAGCAGGAGCTGAAAGACAGGAAGGTCAGCTCCTAAAAATAAAAGAAGTCTTATCAAGACATCAAAAGCAAGGGAGGGAGTAGCAAGAACTAGAGTTAAAAATAGGCCACAGACAAAGCTATATTACAAATGGAATTTTACCCAAGAGTTACAAGAAGCCATTGAAGGGTTTTAAACAGGGAGGTGCTGCTGGTTTAGCTACAGAAGAGGAAATTAAATGGAGAGAAAGCAGGACTGACTTCCTTGAAGTCTGAAGACAGTCATCATCGTTGAGGTGACCACTATAATCCAGGAGATCAATGATGGTGACTTGAACTATGACACAGTTGGAGGGGAAAAGACTATTAAGAATGGGTAAAAGATATGGATGCTACTGGATGTAAAGCATATATGAAAAGAAAGAGTAAACTTATCATCACCAATTTATTGCTCATAAGTATTCTCTGTGCTATATATTTTGCATTGAATATATTTATCTACAACTGTTCAGACATTCTCTAAAATATTGAGGTAAAGATGTAAATGTTTACATTTTATTCAAAATTGTCACAGTTTAAATAATATTGATAATAATATATAATACTATATCATAATAATAATGACATCTCCTTTCCTTGTTTCTCTTCTCTTTTGATTTACTCTGCCATTTTGTTACAAAATATTCAGTTTGGTAACAAACTGAATTCAGTTATACAAATATTCACTGTAAACACATATTCAAACTCATAATAAGTGAAAATGACTAGACAGGTCAATTTCATAGTAGATCACAATCCTTGTCATTTCAGCTTTGGTCTACTCTAAACTTATCCCTCTCCATCTGTTACTGGAACAACTCCACAAACTCCTTATTCCCTAAAACACCACTGATACCGTTAAAGTCACTAACAGAGACTGAACTGAAAATAAAGGAAATCATGGAGAAACTAGACCAGCAGATCCCACCCAGACCTTTTGACCACGTGAACACCACCACCAGTGCCACACACAGCACAGCCACCATCCTCAACCCTCGAAACATGTACTGTAGGGGGGACCAGCTGGACATCCTGCTGGAGATGAGAGACCACTTGGGACACAGGAAGCAATATGGCGGGGATTTCCTGAGGGCCAGGATGTCCTCCCCAGCCCTGATGGCAGGTGCTTCGGGAAAGGTGACTGACTTCAACAACGGCACCTACCTGATCAGCTTCACTCTGTTCTGGGAGGGCCAGGTCTCCCTGTCTCTGCTGCTCATCCACCCCAGTGAAGGGGTGTCGGCTCTCTGGAGGGCAAGGAACCAAGGCTATAATAAAATTATTTTCAAAGGTAAATTTGTTAATGGCACCTCTCATGTCTTCACTGAATGTGGCCTGACTCTAAACTCAAGTGCTGAACTCTGTGAATATCTGGATAACAGAGACCAAGAAGCCTTCTACTGTGTGAAGCCTCAACACATGCCCTGTGAGGCTCTGACCCACATGACCACCCAGAATAGAGAAGTGTCTTACCTTACTGACAGGGAAAACGGCCTTTTCCACAGGTGAGTATACTTTTCAAGTATACTGAGAAGTGTCTTACTGAGAAGTGCCCCAGTCAGAGCTACATTGCCCATTGCAACATTGAGCATGACTCTCAGAGGCCTCTACTCAAGGTCAGACATGTGGTGTCTTCATGGGGCCTCTACTCACCACTCTATGCCAAAGTTTGCATTTTCACTATATTGTCCCATCCATTATGTGTTTTGCTATAACTGTTCTTCAATGTGTTCACGGATGTTCCATTGAAAAAAAGATTCCTTGATAAGTGTATGATAACATCCATGATCCTTCACCTCCCATATCATATTTTGTTAATTTTGCCTCTTAAATATCTTTGCATTGATCCATTTTCCCCCATGTACAGTGCTGCTATTCAAGTTCAGACCATCATCGTCTCATTTAGATTACTTATACCAGCTTCCCAACCTCTCTCTCCCAGCAGTCATACCCTCTCTAATCCATTTTCCACACTGAGTAATCTTCCTCAAAAGCCAGTTCCTACTGGTTATCGCCAGTTGATCCCATGATCAGATATTCCTCAGTATATACCTCTCAGGGTAGAGGAGTCCTTCTTACTCCCCATGTTATGACCTAGTGATCCCTGTGAACCGCTGGTTCAACAGCCCTCCACAAACCGGGTGGAAGCATGCTTCCTCTATCAATCACAGCTGCAGCAATGCCAGGCTTTTCTCTCCCGACTCACAAACAGAATGAACCATCAGTGACTCTTCATGGGCCACTTTGAGGATTTGCAAAGGGTAACTATCTGTTATCATAAATCCCAGAGCTGTGAGCCAAGCCATAAGACATCTATCAGTTACAAAGACTTTTGCTCATTTGCTAACTTTACCTAAGGCTCCGAGGCTCAGTCCATTTCCTTTTCTCTTTCAATTCTGCCTAGTACTCTTTTTCTCCCACAAAGATTTACTTTTCCTAAGATTGGTGACAAAGTAGAATGCTAGGTTCACAGCAATCCCTTTCTAGCAGTTTTCAAAGTCAAGTTTAGAGTCTTTTTTTCCATAAGCTTTCAAAAAAATATATGGTAAGAGGAAATAAGAGTGGGCACCAAACGTGACAAAATAACATGCATTCCAGAATCTTATCTCATTATTCAAGTTTTGGCTCCTGATCTATAGTCCCTGGCTCCCTTCTGAAAAGTAAGGGAAAAAACTGAAAAGCACAGTTAAGTTTCTGTTCCTTTCCTTTTATCTCTGATGGTACAGCTCATCAAATCTCTTCCTACCCGTCAACCACCCTTATGCCTAAATCCTAGTAAGGATGAAAACATGCTGATCTTTTCTCTTCTTGGGATGGCACCTGAAGAGACATCCATAGCAGGGAATCAGGTACCACTTATATCTGTTATAGTTGGCACCTAGGTCCCCATTCTCCCCTTCATCCCTTTCTTCCTTCCTCCATTTACATGGCCATATACACCGGTTTGAAACAAAGTATGAGTAAGAACTTTCAAGCAGGAAGAGTCATCTTTCATCAATTGCAGGAAAGAAGTGTAAGGGACATTGATTAGCACATCAGATTCAACACTACTTTCTGCCAGCCACTTTGACAGATATTAAGGGTACAGCAGTGGACCAGACACATGCATTACCTTCCTTCCTAAAGCTTACGATCTTCAGAAAGCAAGTTTGTCGAAAAAGTCAAAGATAATCATAGCAGGAAACGTGGATTAAAAAGGGAAGCAGAGGCCCTCTGATAAAAGGTCTACATGCCACTCAGAAAGGCTGGATTCCTTAGGTACATCATGGGGAGACAATAAAGGAATGTAAGCAGTAGTGCAGTTGCATTTGCAATGAGAAAGGGTACTCTGTTAATCAGATTGAAAAATTTAGGTGGAATAAAACGGAGGCTTGCATGACCAATCAGAAGCCCACAGTAATCCAAGGAAACTATTCTGCAAACTGTAATAGGAGATATGGAAGCAGAGAGAAGAGAACTTGTAAATTAGATAAATATTTTGAATCTAATATTCCAGGACACACTGGTTACATGTGGCAGATCAGTAGAGCTGCCCTGGACTTCAGTGCTCTCAGCAGGTAGAAAGTCTTCCAAAATCCTCATTCATTTACAATACCCAATATATCTAAAATTTACAAAAATGATAATAGCTCCCAGTTATAGGAAATTAAAAATTTTCCTTCACTCACAAGCAGGTGAGTAACCTGTGTTACGTGGGGAGAGAGCAGGCTAATTTATTGTTCTATTTTTTTTTTGAAGGTCCAAAGTAGGAGTTGAAATGATGAAAGACGGTAAACACATTGATGTCGCAGAATGTAACAGTAAGTCTGTTCTGTCCTGAGTTAGGTGACACTCAGAGGAAATTTTATCAGCATTAACCCAAGTAATTGTAGTTTTCCTGGAGCACAATTCCTAGCAGGTATCTATGATGTCAATCATGCTGGACTTTAAAGGGAGAAATTAACTCAAAGAAATGATTTCAAAATTTTTATAGGAGATTTCATCTTGATATATCCAAAAGGAAAAAGTGTTATTATCCTACATTTATATTTAAACCTGAGAGTTCATCTCCTAGAGTCTAAGGCACTGTCCAAATGTCTTTGAAGGATGAATACCTACAGCTTCAGAGTAGGAAAACTTTCGATTTTGGTTTCCTAACTCTCTGTTGGTATAACCTCCTAACATTTAGTTGATGCAATTACCAGTGTTATATGGAGTTTTTATCTCATTATGTTTTCAAGACAAACACAAAGCCATGTTACTGATGAAAGAATATTTAGGCTACCTTAGCTTTAAAATAACTTTTTATAAAGTCTTAGTTTACCCATAACATCCATCATGCTATTTACTTCAACTCATAATAATTTATTGCCACTGCTTATTCATTTATTCTGCAAACGTTTATTTATTTATTTTTCCTCACATCATATGGGTGATGTGCTGATGTCATAACATGGGTTTGAGGGAGGCACATCTCACACATGAGCATGAAAACCCAGTCATCATGCTTCTGAACTACAAAAGGATCAGCAAACATTTATCAGGCATTGAACAGATAGCAGGTATTATGGACAAATGGAGAAAAATAAATGCTCAGTTAGCTTGCAGTGTGAAATACATTCAACATATCAACTCTATGAAGAAAGTATGTTAAACTTGATATTTGACTGAGTCCTAAAGGATATGTGTAGTCAGAGAACGAAAAAGAGAAACCTCATAAAGAGCATGGGTAGTGTTGCTGGATTTGAGTAAATAATAATAAAGGGAATCAAGTGAATCTGAGTAATTTCTAATTGCCTGTCATATATACATTGAGAAAAGGGAGAAATATTGCATGGGCCATACTTACACTAAAAAATTATTCCTTGTTAGAAATAATACAAATTTAATATGGTGTCCTATATTTTTTATCTAACTCTTTTTATCTGGTAATTCCAGTCATGAGCAAAGTCATCATGGACTTGCTCAATAGACCAGTCGGGTGAGCATATTGTGGAATGTAGCAGAGGATAAGCCTAGAAAGAGAGAAAGGATCTAAGCATGAAGGTTCTCAAGTGCCATGCTGAGGATCTCAGAGATTATTCAGTAGACTTGAAAGCCACAGAAACCAACTGAGGAAGACAGTGGTATGATCTACTTTGTGCTTTAAAATGCAAATTCACAATTTAACAAAATGCATGCTCTATAGAAAGGCAATTTACCGTATCACTAAGGAATATAAAATAAAATGCATATAAATAGAAGGAAAAAACACTGTCTCTGGATGGGATGACTTTATATTTAAAAGAATGTCAGTTATCTATGGATCATTTTCTTATTGCTGCTATAATAAAGTGGCTTTAAAAAGCAAAAATATATCATCTTATAGTCTGTAGTCCAGAAGTCCAACATCAGTCTCATTGAGCTGAGCCAAGGTAGAGCAGGAGCATGTTCCTTCCTGGAGGATCTAGGGGTGAATCTGTTCCTTTGCTTATTCCAGGTCTTTAAGGCTGCCCACAGTCCTTGTAGCCCTCTTCCTCTATCATCAAAGTCACAGCAGAGGATCAAGTTCTCCTGTCACATCTTTGACCCACTCTTCTGCCTCCCTCTTTCACTTTTGAGGACCAGTGACATTAGATTGGACCTACCCACATAATCCAGGACAATCTCTCCATCTCAAAGTCCATACCTTAGTCATATCTGGAAAGCTCCTTTTGCCATGGAAGGCAACATATTCACAGGTTTTAAGAATTGGGGATGTGGATATCTTTGGGGGACTATTAGTCTGCCTATCTAATCAAAAATATAATGGAATCTGTTTTTCAATGGGCAGGTCTATGCAAACCTACTCCCAAAGTTTGAGGAGGCTGAGAAGCCAAAGAAGAGGCTGACATCCAGTTCCTCAGAAAGAAACATTTAATAGGGACTTAGAAGCAGAAGCCATGTTTATGTCTCCATTGGTGAGACAAGATGGTGGATCTCCACACCATTACTGCCAGACCCAAGGCTTACAGAGCATAAGGGAAGGGTGGTTCAGGTGGGATGTACAGGACAATTGAAGTAAAATGCCAGCATATCTTGTTTTGTTGGCCTAAGGGCAGGATTTACGGTAAGTACCTGCTGTTATGCAAGAAACAATAGATAAACTGGGGTTAATCAGAAGCCAACATGGCAAATTAGCTTCTAAAATGGAGTTGCTTTTGCCTGATATATAGAATCCTGATATTATTACCCACATACTATTCAAAATACTCAAGCCTATTCTAAAATTATTAAGTAAAATAAACATGTAAGAGTAATCATAAGCGAATTTGTTATAAGTTTGAAATAGTGCTTCAGAGAGTTTGTGACAAGGCAAAATGAATACCCTGACACATAAAGATTACACAAGATACGGTTAACAACCGTAATCTTAAAGGCTATGTTCTCAGCAAAGTGTGTCAGTATATAATTAGGATAAAGAATACTTAACACTATGAATCTCAAGTTTCCAGGGTCATGGTATTCAATCATCCAGGGTGCAATGCCATCAAGCCTCATAGAAATCCATCTACATCACACTGTAATTCTAACATAATTATAGGATTATACAAACTCACTTTACTAAGCCAAATCACCAGGATGTAAGAGCTATTTCAGATGCACTTTCCAATTCTGCCACCAGCACCATTTTACCACTTTGTCTACAGGTTACAAATACAATACAATCATGTAACGATGTACTATTATATGAACACAGTCAGCCAGAGACAATAAGACCTTTGAGGAACTAAGCAAAGAGAGTAAAACAAAGACTGCTAATGTTTCCTCAATATCCATGCCTCCTCCTTCTTTAGTAATAGAAACCAGTTTGTGGCTAGACCCATGGCCATCCTTCCTTATAGCTAGTTGTGGCCATAACTAAATGTTTTCTAGAAGTGTGAGTGGGAGACTTCTAGGTCGTGGTTTAAAAGCAAAACAACTGGCCCTCCCTATCCATTTCTTCCTTTACTACTAGCTGAACTTTAGATATAATATGAGAAGGGAAAGAGCCAGGTTAGACCATGAGATCAAAGCCACGTGGTAAGAATGGTAGATCTACAACACAGAAGGAACAGGCGTCCCTGACACCATGCAATGGTATATTAGCCCTGGCCTTCTCACTCCAGGCCTGTTAAATGAGACAGAAATAAACTTCTATTTTTAACTCGTTATTACCTTGGTCTTTCCTACAGCATTCAAACTGGTTTCCTATCTCACACCAGAATGTAGTATCAGTACAGAAGTCCTGATGTAACAAATCCTAAAATTCAAGGCACTGGTTCAGTGATGAGGTAGCAGCATAGAGAGTGGCAAGGAAACATGACAGGAGAAATCTGATAACCTTCATCATGACATAACAAGATATTTGCTGCACTGCTCCCTGAAAGAGAAGGCAGACCTTGTGCAAACAGAGCCTGAAACTCTAGTGGAACTTCTGAAATATCTGAAAATATGGGTTTGTACTGGATGCTGCATGTTGCTTTTAGCAAAGTCTGGTTTTAAACAAAGTAAGTCAAACTAGGTGACTATTAGACCATTTGAGGTTTTTATTTTTAATGTATATATTTTAAGGTACTTTTTGAACAAGGAAAAATTAAGATTTTTCATTCCTTCATTAATGACACAAAGGTAAAGAATTTGATACAACGGCAACAACTGGCAGACCACTAACATCATTCAGGTTAGAGACAAACACAGACATCGCTACAGAATCAGGAAGAAAGGATAGAACGTCAAAGAAAGGATAGAATGTCAAGACTTAGCTAATGACCAAATTTAGGAGAAAGGAATAGACAGGAGGCAAGATGACTCAAATTCTCTCAAAAGAGTAAGTGAAAGTGCCTGAAGCAAAGCTAATGATCAAAGAATGGTACTAGAAAGGGATAGAAATAGAAAACAGACGTTGCAGGAAGGGGGACAGAGAGCGATAAAAGGACAAAGAAAGAAGGCTAGATGTCTAATTTATTACAATAAAATCATTTACAAGTGTCTCTGTTACCAGAGAATGAAAAGATAGAAGAGAGATGCCAAGTTGGAATGAAGCCTCCTGTCCCTGGTGGTTATACTTTACAAGGAAGGTGGATAACAACATTTTGCAACCAGATCCAGTTTGACACAATTAAGATGAATGACTGCTTGAAAGGCAAACTCATTTACCTCCTGGGAGACTCTACGCTACGTCAGTGGATATACCACTTACCCAAAGTTGTAAAAAGTGTGTAGTTACTTTATATTCTCTTCAAAATTCAGGCTGGTTTTAAAGTACTTTTAATGAGGTCTTTATTCTCTCGTTTGAGCTATTTTGTTTTTTTACTTCATTTAGCTTTCTGGATTTGAGCCTTTAAATTTAAAATGTATTTTATTCCCTCTTTCATAAGATATGTTGATCCTCTTTTAAAATTCCAATGAAAACTTTACATTTTTGATTCACATTTTACATGTATGAACTGGTACTCTACCCTAGAGAGTAGAAAGACTCTGTGAGCAATTATTTAGGTGGGTGGGTATTTTAAATGATAGGATATTCTTTTCCATGAATATTAACCATCATCTTCTATTTAAAACAACTATTTCTTTTTATCAGCACTGCAGTTTTTTGATCTTCATGAAACTGGAATTTTTAAGAAACATTTGCTTCTGGATGCAGAAAGACACACTCTGATTCAATGGAAAAAACATAGCCTTCCCTTCATCACTTTCCAGCTCTACTCTCTGATAGATCATAATTATATCCCTCGGGAAATTGACCTGCTGTTAGGTGACAAAAACACAGCCATTGTCATCACCTTTGGCCAGCACTTCAGACCATTTCCCATTGACATTTTTATTCGCAGGGCCATCAGTGTCCGAAAGGCTATCGAAAGACTGTTCCTAAGAAGCCCAACCACTAAAGTGATTATTAAGACAGAAAACATCAGGGAGATGCACATAGAGACAGAGAGGTTTGGAGACTTCCATGGTTATATTCAATATCTTATCATGAAGGATATTTTCAAAGATCTTAACATGGGCATCATTGATGCCTGGGACATGACCATTGCATATGGCACTAATACTATCCATCCGCCTGATCATGTGATTGGAAATCAGATTAACATGTTCTTAAACTACATTTGCTAAGGGATAAATACCATACAAAATCACTAAGAACCAATCTCTGCACATAACCCCACATGTATTGTAAAGTAAATTTTATTCATTTTAAGAACGAAGGAAAATAAATTTAAAAGAATCAGTTTTGGGAAGAAGGATATATAAGGACAATGATAACCGATATGGGATGCAAAACCAAGAGAATCACACATGAAAAAATGACTATACCATGCTGGTTCTGGTGCTTGTTTAAAACATTTAAAAAGTTTTTTAAAAGCCATGTTGTTAAACTGATTTGAAAATATCTGTACAAATTCATGATGCTTTCTATTTCCAATATAGATATTTCCTAGCTCTGTCTATTGAAAAGGCCTGGAAGCAATGATAACCCATTAGCAACAATCACTCTTAGCACCCTGACTGTGGTCTCTAAGAACCCTTCCTCAGTAAAAGAAAACAGGTATTCTTGAAGAAAGGCTGATTCCAGGACTGGAACAGAAAATATATATACCATGAGCCTGGACATCTTGTTATGCCAGAAAGCAAATAATCAAAGACAAATGGAATCATATCACAGATATCCATATCATACAACAGAGGAGGTAACCCAAAGGAGTCTCTTCATTGGCCATAGATAGATTAGTTTTAGCATCAAAAAGACTAATGACTGTAGTTAATTGAAATACCTAATATATAAAATCCATGAGCTCATAATAACACTAAAAGAGATACTGAAGAATAAAAACAAAACCTCTCATGTGTCGTAAGTGGAGCTGGGTAAATCCTTATTTTGAAAATTGGCAACAAAAGAGAAATACATGAACATTTATTCTCATTCCTGTTAAAGAGAAAACCAATAACCCTAATAGATAAGGGAAAGTTCTTCTTTGTGGAAGAATTATAGCTAATGAATACAGAAAGAATGACAGAATTAGGAAATCACCATTTTAAAATTTCTAATTAGATAAGTAAGTAAGGCAGAGATCATCGGTGAATGAACTTTTCTTAAAAGTTTGATTGGAACTTTACTATGGATATAGCAGATTGTCACTTCTGAATCCAGCGTTATTAACAGCTAGGCAACCTGTCATTATGTCCTGCATGATTTGATACATGTAAAATATATAATACCACCTATGAAGGAGTATTCTTGCAACGCTTTTTCCCCTAGATAATCTCATCCAATGGCTCCAAAATTTTTATTTTCAGCTTTCCAGTCTAAGACCAACTTTACATGAGACATCTCCACTTCCACTTGACAGATCTCAAATACAGCATGTTAATGCCAAAAGAAATATCTCCTCTTTACCAAATTTTCACCTCTTTCTGTGATTCCATTTCTTGATCAATGATATTAGTATCCACTTAGTTTTCAAAGCTGGAAAACCATATTTTGTTTAAATAAACAATTATTGGCATCTACTCTGTGCCACATGCTTGTTAGCCAATTTTGATACAAAGGAATGGGGCAAAAAGACCATCATCCTTAATGTAATGGAGAAGACCAAGCAGGTAGATTCAAAGCAATGCAATATCACAAGAGTCAAGACGTTATAGAAACACACAAACAAACAAAACCTGAACTCTACGATAGAGAGATGCTATGAAGTTTTATAGAGGAAGTATTACCTGGACTCATTCATGAAGAATGAGAGTCAAGTTGACAAAAAGGAAGGAGAGAGAGAAGTAGGACAAACTTGTTGACAAAAGTCTCATTCAGGAAATGGCAAGAATTATGAACCTTTAGTGACAAAAAACAAATGCAGAGAGTTAATGAGAAGAAAGGGGGGAGGCAGCACCAAATGATTAAAGATTTATATGACATGCTAAGGAATGTGGGCTTTATCCTAAAAGTAATGGGGAGTGGTTAAAGAATCATAATACAGACAGGACATGATTAGATTTGCTTCTCAGAAAGAGAAATGAGGCAAGATATTTAGAACTATGGCCAATGTGGCATAGTGAAAACAATATGGAGATTGAAGCCAGACCTGGTTTTGAATTCCAGTGTCTTCACTTACCAACTCAGCCAATTTAGGAATCTAACCTCTGAACTTCAATTTCTTCAATATTAAATTCAAAGTATTAAATTAGATGATATATGGAAAATGTATATCTAGTTCTAGCACATGGTAATATTGAATGATTTTTTCCTTGAGGCAGCTCAGTGAGAAGTTTCCATGATACCTGCAAATTTGACACAAATAATGAAAGAGAACCCTAACATTCATTGAAAAAAATAAAGGGGAAGGAAGATATTGGGGAAAAGGGTAAAATGAATTTAGGTTTTAGTTATAATGAAGTAAAGGTTCCCATACAAATATCAAAATGCAGATGTCTTATAGATAGAATATGAGTCTGAATTCAGAAGAGAGGTCTATAAGAAAGATGCTCAATTTGGAAGTCATCAATATATATGGGTGGCTGCTAAAGATGAGGATATGTTAATATTTTCTCATACGCAAAGAGAACTCTCATACACTCTTGGTGGGAATGTCAGTTGGTCCAGCCAATATGGAAGACAGTATGGCAGCTCCTCAAAAAATTAAAAATAGAACTACCATATGACCTGGCAATCCCTCTGCTGAATATTCCAAAGGCAATGAAATCAGCACTTCATAAAAATATCTGCATTCTCGTGCTCATTGCAGCATTATTCACAATAGCAAAGACATAGAAACAACATAAGTACCCATCAATAGATGAACAGATAAATAATTGTGGTATATATGTACAATGGAATATCATTCAGCCTTATAAAAGGAGATGCTACTATATTTGCAACAACATGGGTGAACCTGGAGGACGTTATGCTAAGTAAAATATCAATATTGAAGGAAAGAAATAATACCGAAAGAAAAATATTGCTTGATCCCACTTATATATGAAACTTAAAAATTATAGAAACAGAGTGGAATGGTGGTTATCGAGGCTGGGAGGAAGAGAAAATGGGGAGATGTAGGTCAAAGGGTACAAACTTGCAGTTCTACTGGATGAATGTCTAGAGAGCTAATGTACAGCATGAGGACTACAGTTAATATTGTATATGGAAAATTCGCTGAGAGACTAGATTTTCAGTATTCTACCTCAATAAAAAAGGTAATTGTGCAGTGAAGAATATGTTAATTTCTTGACTATAGTGATCATTTCACTATGCATATGTATATCAAAACATCACACTTGTATGCCTTAAATGTATGTGATAAAAAAAAACATACATACATAAAATTTCTTTTAAAAATATCCCACACACAAGACAAATATGTGTTCAAATACATCAGTCTCAAGACTTTGCACCACTCTACATGCTGCTCCTTCTGACTAGAATGTCCTCCTACCCCTCTTTCCACTTGTCAAACTCCCCATCACCCTTTAAAACCCAGTTTGAATTGTATTTCTTCTGTGAAGCTTTCCCTGACACCCCAAGAAAGAATAATGTCTCCTGGCCAGGCACAGTGGCTCACGCCTCTAATCCCAGCATTTTGGGAGGCCAAGGTGGGTGGATTACCTGAGGTCAGGAGTTTGAGACCAGCCTGGCTGGTCCTGGCCAACAAGGTGAAACCCCATCTCTACTAAAAATACAAAAACTAGCCAGGCATGGTGGCAGGTGCCTGTAGTCCCAGCTACTTGAGAGGCTGAGACAGGAGAATTGCTTAAATCTGGGAGGCAGAGGTTACGGTGAGCCGAGATCACACCACTTCACTGCAGCCTGGGCGATGGAGTGAGAGTCCATCTCGGAAAAAAAAAAAAAAAAAAGAATGTTTCCACACTGTTTTTGCATTTGCTCCATAATAGAAACAAAAACAAGCATTTTAAAAAGTATCTGTCAACTCTAATAGATTGTAAACAACTTGAGGAAAGAAACTAAGTTTTGTTTCTTTTTCCCCCCAAAGAGAACTTTATTAAAACATTTACTATCTCTTTAGAAAAAGAGATAGCTTTTCTTTAGACAGCTCCAGAATTTACAACCAGGAATAAGTGTTACTGGAATAAGAACCAATAAGAGGAAAGCATGTGAGGCTGAAAGGTACTTTATTATTCAAACTAATTCAATAGGCTCACAGAATGAACCCTTTTACCAAATTGGAAATTAGGGGGAAAGCATTTTCTCTAAAGTACCTTTGGAAAAATACATATACTTTGAAAAATGGTTATCAAAATTTAACAATTGTCATATAAAAGGTTCATAAAATGTGTGTGGATGTGCTTCTCAAGATTGTGGGGTCAATTCTGTCACCCCATCTACAACCTTGGTCACATTATGCCTAGACATCCTGATTTTGTTCTTGGGGTTCTTACTAATGGTTGTGGTCTTATAAGAAAAGGAAATCTGGAAATCTTGTCCCTGTTATTAACATGCACGTCATTACTAATAAGAGTGGTTTGTTGGTACGCTAAACAGATTGTAAAAGCTGTCATTTTACATGAAATTAACTAGGAAAAATACTTCTTTATAACATGAATGTGTCAATGTTCAGAATTTCACAGTAAACTCAAGAAATTAATTTCTAGTTCTCTCACCTTGTTTCCATTGTAAGTGCAAATTAACTTCCATTGACCTTCCTGGCTGAGGTAAGTAAATTTGCAAACATAGAGTATAAAAAGAATAGAGAATAAAAAGCCTCATTGTTATTCCCCAAAAACATTTCTGTTAATTCACAGCCCTTCCCTGGATGAGTCAAGATTTTTGACACTCTTAGGTGTCACCACAGAGCAAAAGATACCTCAGTGCAAAGTGATGGTCTCCCCAATTCTCAATTCCCCTTTCTATCTATTCAATATTCAACAATTAAGATTGCAATTTCCAAATATATCCAAAAGATCTTCAGACATCCGGACAAGAACCCCATTCACAAAAACAAGGTACCCTTACATACAGCAAAAACATTCCCTTTTTGTCAAGGTTTATTTTTCCAGTCTTCACCTGAGGCCAGTAGCTGGCAGCATCTTCTTTAAAGATAGGGTTTTCCTTCATTGAAATATTCCATGTGGCCTCTTGGCTATCTAGGCATGTTTTACAGCCTAAAGGTATAACACTTAGAGCATAGAGCAATGGCTGTGGGCTGAACGTGCTGATCCTAAAGTTTTCTGTACCTCTCAGCAGATCTTGGAGAGGGAAGGCAGATGCTGGCACAGTGATTCCCGCCACTGCTCCTGGTCTCTAAGCCTGAATTGTGTTAATTGCAGCTCTTGGTATGGAAAACGGAGTGCTGTTGTGAAGATGAGCACCAAATAGCAGAAGGGCACATTCAACCCAAAATTTGTACCCGGAATGTGGCAACACTTGGTTCCATCATCACATATTGCAGAGCCTGCTCCAACCTCACAGGAGGCCAAGACATCCAGGCACCTATGCATCTTGTGAATTTGTTCCCAGCATTCCTAAGAGTCACTTTGTAATCCATGGCATGTGCCTCCTCCTGGTACTTGTATGGCTATAACAAAGAGGAGGACTCACAGATGCAAAGCTGTGGGAGCAGAGCCACCAGGGTGTAGCTGCGGCCTCTGTCGGGGCATGGTCTGTGTGCCACTTTGGTGTCAGCTTCTCACCAAGCCTCCTTCTCCCTCTGCTTCCTGACCCCCAACCTCTTGTTTCTCTATTCTCCTCCAATCCACCAGAGTGGAGGAAGCATCCTCCATGGAGATGCACAGCTGTGACCCCAGCTCCATCCTTAGAACCATTTTATTCATCCTTAGTCCTTAACACTGGGCCCAGCACACAGTAGAAGCAATAAATATTTGTCAAATAAGTAATGCTGTATCTCTGTATATCTAGAACATGACATAAAACAGAAGATAAATGGTGGTGTCCATAAAAAAAGGGACACAGCACATTTCAGAAATTAATCAAAAATAAATCCTCCATGAACTGAGAGAAGGAAGAATCAAAATAAAACAGAATAGCACCTTGATAATCTATGAACAAGAGACCAAAATGCTGTGTTTATAGTGAGAATAATCACGGAAACTTCTTACCACCTCCAGTAAGGGAGGAGGGATATGGAGCTGACATTATTGTATAGGGAGGGGACAAATAACATAAGAAGCAGAAAACCTGGGTTTTTCAAAAAATATACATACAGCCACAAATCACCTTGTCTTCCATTTCCCTCCTTTTTGATTATGCTAATGATATATACTGAGAACCTGAAAGATCCCAACGGAGAAGATATTGAAGCAGCTGTGAGGAAGAACAAGGCTCTGGTCTGAGAATCGTTCCTTCAATAAACACTTATTTACTCACCAACTATTACATGGCAGGCCTTAAGATGAGGACACAGCACTGAACAGGACAGGTGTGGTCCCTGTCCTCATTAACGATGACAGAGAGAGAATGCCAGTGAGTTTCAGGCTACTGTAATACTGCATGATGCCTGCTATGGAAGGTGCCAGTGTGAACACATGGGTCACCCACCCCAGAGATGAGGGCATGCGGAAAGCATCCCAGAGGAAGTGATATCTAAGCAAGACTAGAAGAAGTAGGGCTCGGGGAGGCAGAAGAGGACGGACAGAGAAAGCAACCCAGAGGGAAAGGTGTGACAGCAGTCCAGAAGGAACGGCATGTACAAAAGGGACCGTCTTTTCATGTGGCTTTGTGTGCAGTTCCTCTCCTTGTGTGCACTCTTATTTTCAGATAAGATGATTTATAAAATACTGTGGTGCTTCTGTTAAGACTCATTATATAGATCATTTTTACAATTGTTGGAATTCCAAAAAAGTGTTTAAATAACAATAATAATGTTAAGGCTTACTTTCTCCACTTACGGAATAAAATTTATCTCAGAATTCAACCTATCCCAGGTCAGACCAAGAGCATAGCATTAAATAGTCTCGTGATGAATTATGGACAATAGGCTTTCTTTAATTGGGAAAGATTTGATATTCCTTCATTTTACTCATAATTTTGTAATCTGAGAGACCAAGGTAAGCAAAATGGATAGAGTTAAACCTGTTTTCTCTTAACTTGTGACTCCTACTAAATTTTGAATTGCTCTTCAGTAGACTCTTGAGTATCCTACCATTGCCTGAATGTCCCTACTACACCTAGTAGAAGACGAGTCCAGGAGCGTTGGTATGCTCCTCAGTCTCTCCACCAACCCTAGGATTGCATTCAAATACAATTAATAGCAACAGCGCACCCCCACCCCAAACACAACTGGGAGATAGAGCTGCAGAAGCGTTAGATCTCAGGCTTAATCCAACAGTTCAAATAATTAACTGTAGGGCCCTAGTTGGAAAGAAAGGAAATTGGAACCAGAAAGAGTCTGATAAGATGAAAGAAAAGGGAAGAAACAAGAAAACTGTTGGATTTAACGTTAAATCCAGCAACTGCCTGGATTTGAATTTTGACTCTGGTCGTTATTAATTGTGTGGCTATAGGCAAACGACTTAACATCTTCTTGCTTAATTGCTTAATCTGTAAAAGGGACATAAGACTAACCTCATAGCATCAACTGTTTGCCCCATATTCACTGAATGATCAGGTATCTGGCTAAATCTTCATCTTTTCCCAAAACCCTTCCATCAGCCCCCTTTAAATTAATTCGAAATCGAAGTTTTCTGGTGATTTTTCTTCTGAAATACCAGTACCTGCAAATCTAATGTGTTCTGACAACCCACTTTGAGGGACACACCCTGAGCCTTATCACCTGAGTTGCTCTCCTGCAGAAAGACTGCCCTTTCACATGACTTTCTTCTAACCACAGCCTCTTACTCTCCCTTATTTCTTATAAGCTCACCTCCTTGCACCTCCCAGAAACTCTGAATTCAGTCATAAATTCAGTAAACAAAAATAGATCGAATGTCAGGCACTGTTTTCTTGTTTCCTCCCCTTTCTTTCATCTTATCAGACTCTTTCTGGTTCCAATTTCCTTTTCTTCCCAACCAGGGCCCTACAGTTAATTATTTGAACTATTTTCTCGGCTAGACCCTCAGATTCACTGAACATGTGTTTTTCTGTTTGAAGTCTCAGTTTCCTCAAAGGAAAGCATATATTAATTCTTAATTTGTCTCTTGGACAGTTTCATCTTTCTGAAGGTTAAAGAAGTAATAAGCAAAATTGTTTCCCTGGATCTTACACATTACTGGAGGTTACAAGTTAATTTGTATTCTTACTTCGTACCACATATCAAATAAATCCCTGGTTATTTATATATCCAACTTTTTTAAAAATCCAACTTTTACAACAAACTCAGGGGATATAGTTCTCATAAGCTCTTCTTTAAAAAAATATGTAAAAGACTAGCTTCAGCTAAACGAGATAAATGATAAAGACTCTTATAAACAGAATAATGACAAGCACTGAATCCACTTAATTATAGTACTAACCAAAGAACAGAGTAAAACAAAACTATGGAGATTATAAATGGAAAACAATGTAAATATTATATACTATGTCATTACAGAAATGTTGTAAATAAAAGTTGGTGAAGGACAGGTGGAGATACTTCATTATCATTTTTTGAATTGCGTTTTAGGTTTTGGGGTACAAGCGCAGATCATGCAAGATTGTTGCATAGGTACATACATGGCAATGTGGTTTGCTGCCTTCCTCCCCATCACCTATATCTGGCATTTCTTCCCATGTTATCCCTCCCCAAGTCCCCACCCCTTGCTGTCCTTTTAGCCTCATGTTAAAAGATACTACTTATTAACAACATATATATAAATATAGATATAGTTTGTTAAAACATGTTTTTAAGAAAATAGGTGTAAACACAAGGAAAAATAAGCAAAAATATAGTCATAGAGAGGAAAAAATTGGAGCAAGGAGGCATAAATATTTTAGTCACTGTTTATGCTAGAGAGTAAATAAACACTGCTGTACAAAGAAAAGATGAAGTATTTTACATAAATGTATTATATATATAAATTTTTATGTTACGTAAAGAAAATCATGGCTGGGCAAGGTGGCTCATGCCTGTAATCCCAACAGTTTGGAAGGCTGAAGTGGGAGGATCACTTTAGCCCAGAAGTTTGAGACCAGCCTGGGCAACATAGTGAGACCTCATTCCTATGAAGTATCAAAAAATTAGCTGGGTGTGGTGGTGCATGCTGATGGTCCCGGCTACCTGGGAGGCTAAGGCAGGAGGATCACTAAAGCCCAGGAGATGAAGGCTGCAGTGAACCATGATAGTGTCACTGCACTACAGCCTGGACAATAGAGTAGCCCTGTCTTAACAAAGGAAAGAAAGAAAATCACAAGAACAAAAACACAAACCTTTCTATTTTTCAGAACATGGGCATGTTTTAAACTTCAGTGTAGTAATTCCATTTCCAGGATGCAATTACAAGCTTATATTTTCAATAGGAAAAGATTGGGAAAATCTATAATTGCAAAAGATTGGGGAAATCTATATGTACAGCAATAAGAGACTGCTTATTCATAAAGTGGAATGCTGTGCATCCAACTTAATGGATGACTGAGGAAGTTCAATATGTACTGAAATGAAAAGACATTCAAAATACATCATTACATAAAAAAGCAAGGCGCAGAACAATGCATTTTAGGTAAAAATGAAAATATACGTGATGTATGCATGTACACATGCATATATACACTGAGGCTCTAGAAAAGTATAAGGAAGATAAGAGTGATTAATTTGGGGAGGAAAACTATGTGGCAGGAGACAGGAATGAAAGAGAGATTTATTTCCACGCTTCATTCTTTTTTGTGTCTTTTGAATTTTGTGCCATGTTCACATGATACCCATTCAAAATTTAATGAATTTTTACAAAAATGTCTTTACATTTCACTGTTGAAAATGCTAATTTTTTTATTATGATTTTTCCTTTCATTCTATTAAGACCCAGAAATACTGCAGTATTTCTTAATAATTACTTATTTCAATTTGCTATTGTAATCATTTTTTAATCAAATAATTTTTTCTTAGCCATATATTTTTAGGTTCAATGGGTTTTTTAAATGGGTTTTTAACATCCTATGGAATAAGTGGTTAAAGTACAAATGGAACAACTGACTCATGTAATTTACTCAAAACTTTCAGCATTTTAATTATGGCCAATTTCTAGATTGAACACTTCAGTAGTTATATATGAATAAAGATATAAATGCATTATTAAGGTTAATGAAATAAGGACAGGTTCAGCTGCATACACATAATAAGTCACATTCTTTGCCATTTCACTTTTGGTGAGGACAAGAGATGCCTATCTTTCTTCATCATAGGGATACCTTCCTAATATTCTCTTCTACCATGAAGCACCACCGTGTCCAGAAGTTTCAACAGCAGAGACTAAGCAGAGAATAAAGGAAATCATGGAGAAACTAGACCAGCTGATCCCACCCAAATCTTTCACCCACGTGAACACCACCACTGGCGCTGCACACAGCACAGCCACCAGCCTCAACCCTTGAGATACATATTGCAGGGAAGGCCAGCTGGACATCTTACTGGAATTGAGGGGCCACTTGGGACACAGGAAGCAATATGGCGGGGACTTCCTGAGGGCCAGGATGTCCTCTCCAGCCCTGATGGCAGGGGCTTCAGGAAAGGTCTTCACCTTCAACAATGGCACCTACCTGGTCAGCTTCACTTTGTTCTGGGGGAGCCACATCTCCCTGTCTCTGCGGCTCACCCACCCCAGTGAAGGGGCATTGACTCTCTGGAAGGTGAGATGCCAGGACTGTGACAGGATCATCTTATGGGCCAGTTTTCCAGTGGCACCTCTCAGGTTAATACTAATTGCGCTCTGGTTTCAAACTCACAAATGCTGAATTGTGCCAGTACCTGCATACCCAAGAAGCCTTCTGCTGCATGAGGCCTCAACATGTTCCCTGTGAGGCCCTGGCCCATGTGACTATCAGAGACATAGCACAGAAGGGCAGAGCTTTTTACATAAGATAAATAATCCTTCCAACATAATGTGCAAATGGGATATTTTCCTATAATAACTGCCCCAATCACTTTAATTAACAGTGAACAGGGCAATCTTCGTATCAAAATACACATTGGTTATCAGCGTTGTTCTCCCAAAGGCTACAATCCTATCAGGTGACCTTCCCTACACAGCTGCTCTCTTTAGTCCTTCAAGCCTAAGGATGGATGGCTCCCTACTGTTGCAAGCCCCAGAGTGCTGCATCACCCCTTGCTGGTTTCCTTTACCCTTTATTAAACTTATCTGGCTACCAAGTTTGACCCTGTCATCCATTTCCTGCTGGGACCCTGACTGACCCAGAGGAAGCTTCATGTGAAATGTACTGAAAGTGTTCACAAAACTGACAGAAGACAATATGGCTGGGAATTAGATGAGGGTGTGGGGGGCGGCGAGGAGCGACAAAAGATGAGGCAGAAAGGTGTCCAGGGCCAGCCATGGAAAATCTGTTAAAGGAGTTTGGATTTTATTTTAAGTAAAACAGGAAGCTATCCAAGTGTCCCATTCAGAAACATTTTTTTTTTCTTATTAACTTGTATCTTATTGAACTTAAACACACAAATCGAGCTCACTATAGCATCAACTATACCAAAAAACTCCCCCACTTTCTACCATGCTCTCCCCTCCCCTAGATGCAACCACTTGGAATTATTTTAACTGTTTTAAACTATGATATGAGTCTGTTTTGCATGGCTATATAGGGATACCCAAGAGTGGGTACTTTATAAAGAAAAGAGGTCCATTTGGCTCGTGGTCCCACAGGCTGTACAAGCATGGCACCAGCATCTGCTTCTGGCAAGGCCTCAGGAAACGTCCACTCATGGAAAGCAAAAAAGGAGCCAGCATGTCACATGGCAGGAGAGGGAACAGGACAGAGACGAGGTGCTGGACTTCCTTAAACAACCTCCCATCCCTTGAACGCATTACCACTCAAAGCCACAGGGAGGGCACCAAGCCGTTCATGAGGGGTCAACCCCCATGACCCAAACACCTCTCATCAGGCCCCACCTTCAACTTTGGGGATCACTTTTCAACATAAGATGTGGAGGGGATAAATATCCAAACCATATCAACGAGTTACCTCCACGCTTTTTAAATATCGTGTTTATGTGTCTTCTTCAGCTGTATGAATCTCAATTTTCTAAACAAATAATGAGTTGGTTTTTTTTAGGAGAAAGAAGCCTAAATTTTGTTTTCCAGGGCTGAGAAGCAGCTCCCCATTATGTCAAGGCCCTCTCTGAGACCCCTTTTTCTGCTCAGCCTCCTTGACATATGACTTTCTTTCTCATGTTTATAACCTTGGAGTCTCAAGAGAGATGCGCTCCCTCTGGCTATGCAACTGTGTTCCGAGCAAGAAGAGGAAGACGGGCTAAGAGTGAGAGGCAAAGGCACTCCAGACGCATCTGCCCATTTCTAACAAGGCTTCCTAGAAGCCCCCCAGTGACTTCTGATCATGCAGAAATGGCCAGAATGTGTGTAACACGACCACTCTTACTGACAATAAAAGCAGGAAAATACGTATATTTTTTCCAGTAAGCACATTGCCGCCCTACATTGTTAATAGAAAGAATTCTGAGTAGGTCACCAACAATGTTTACAACACTGTTATTTCTTGGTTTATCTATTTTGACATTTTCTATTAATTTCCTAGGTTGGTAGTAGAAGATTTCATTCTCTTCACACAGTTAATTTTTCTTTACTACATTTTCTTGTTATAATTATGCATAGTTTTTAAATCAAGTTAGTGTTTGCATTACTAATTAAATTTTAATATCTGTTGAGCCAAGTAGTACACCTTCCTTTCTCTGCTTGAAAAGTTACAAAAGTTTTTGGTTTTACTAAAATTAATCATTGCCTTTTTTTCATTTGCTTGGTTTTCTATGTATTTATCTTTAATTTGTCCACATCCTCTATTATATCTGCCAAATTTCTCCAAATTTTGTTTTCCAAAATAGCAGCACTATCAGATAATGTGCCAAGGTCTCTCTTTATCTCTGTAGAAATCTTTCCCAGAGCCCTTTATTCATCTATTCCTGTAGGAAATGATTACTTTCTAACTAGATCAGCTATCGACATGAAACTCCAAGGCACCACTGCCCTAGGAAACATCTACTGTCTTCTGAGCTCATTGCTCACTTGGCCCAAGCATATCTTCTAAAAACTTTCTGAGAAAGGGAGAAAAAGGCTGGGTGTGGTGGCTCACACCTGTAATCCTAGCATTTGGGAGCCTCAGGCAGAAGGATCACTTTGAGGCCAGCTTGGGCAACCAAGGGAGATCCCAATACCTACAAAAAATTTAAAAATTAGCTGGGCACAGAGGTATGCACCTGTCGTCTCAGATATTTGGGAGGCTGAAGTGGGAGGATTGCATAAGCTCAGGAGTTCGAGGCTGCAGTGAGCTATGACTATGATCATGCCACTGCACTCCAGCCTGGGTGACAGAGCAAAACCCTGTCTCAAATAAATAAACAAAAGAAAATTTTATTTTTACTTCTTGCATATCTAAAAATATCTTCATTCTACTTTTACATTTGTTGGATTGTTTGGCTGGATTTAGAATTCTGATTTGTAATAATTTCCCAACAGAACTTTAAAGTCTATTACTTTCTGACATTTTGTAACTACAGAGTTTGGTGCCATTATAATTCGTAATACATGCTATGTCATCTGTCTTTCTCTATCCTTTTTCTTAAAATCATCTCTTTATAATGGTGTTATAATATGTCTTTGAGTAGGTAGGATTAGGGACTCTTACTCTTTTTTAACTTTTATTTTAAGTTCGGGGTACATGTGCAGGTTTGTTACACAGGTAAGCTTGTGTCATGGGAGTTTGTCCTACAGATTATTTCATCACTCACGTATTGAGCCTAGTACCCAATAGTTATTTTTCCTGATTCTCTCTCCCTCCTCCCACCCTCCCACGCTCCACCCCCAAATAGGCCCCAGTGTGTGTTGTCCCTCTCTATGTGTCCATGTGTCCTCATCATTTAGCTCCCACATACAAGTGAGAACATGTGGTATTTGGTTTTCTGTTTCTGTGTTAGTTTGTGAAGGATAATGGCCTCCAGCTCTATCCATGTCTATGCAAAGGACATGATCTAATTCTTTTCTATGGCTCCATAGTATTCCATGGTGTGTATGTACCACATTTTATTTAGCCGCTCTATCACTGATGGGCATTTGGGTTAATTCCACACCTTTACTGTTGTGAGTAGTGTTGCAACAAGCATATGCATGCATGTGTCTTTATTAGAATGATTTATCTTCCTTTGGGTATATACCCAATAATGGTACTGCTGGCTTGAATGGTATTTTGTGTTTAGGTCTTTGAGGAATTGCTGCACTGTCTTCCACAATGGCTGAACTAACTAACTTACACTTACACCAACAGTGTAAGCATTTCTTTTTCTCCACAATGTTGCCAGCATTTTTTTTTTGTACTTTTTATAATAGCCATTCTGACTGGGGTGAGATGGTATCTCATTATGGTTTTGATTTACATTTCTCTAATAATCAGTGAGCTTTGTTTTCATATGTTTGTTGGCCACATGTATGTCTTTTTTTGAAAAGTGTCTCTTCACATCCTTTGCCCACTTTTTAATAAGGTTGATTTTTTTCTTGTAAATTTAAGTTCTTTATGAATACTGGATATTAGACCTTTATCAGATGCATTGCTTGCAAAAATTTTCTCTCATTCTGTAGGTTGTCTGTTTACTCTGTTGATAGGGTTTGTTCTTTGTTTTGTTTTGTTTGTTGTGCTCTTTAATTAGATCCCATTTGTCAGTTTTTGCTTTTGTTGCAATTGCTCATGAAATCTCTGCCTGTGCATATGTCCTGACTGGTATTGCCTGGATTTTCTTCTAAAGTTTTTATAGTTTGGGGTTTTACATTTAAAGATGGTCTTTAACCCATCTTGAGATAACTTTTGTATAAGGTATAAGGAAGGCGTCCAGTTTCAATCTTCTGCATATGGCCAGCCAGCTATCTCAGCAGCATTTATTGAATAGGGAGTCCTTTCTCCATCGCTTGTTTATGTCAGGGCTGTAAAGGATCAGATGGTTGTATGCATGCGGCTTTCTTTCTGAGTTCTCTATTCTGTGCCATTGGTCTGTGTATCTGTTCTTATACCAGTACCATGCTGTTTTGGTTACTGTAGCCCTGTAGTATAGCTTGCAGTCAGGTAGCATGATGGCTCCAGTTTGTTGTTTTTTCTTAGGACTACTTTGGCTATTCAGGCTCACTTTTGGTTCCATATGAATTTTAAAATAAACAGTTTTTTCTAGTTCTGTGAAGAATCTCAATGGTAGTTTAATAGGAATAGTATTGAATCTATAAATTGCTTTGGGCAGTATGGCCATTTTAACAACAGTGACTCTTCCCATCCATAAGCATGAAATGTTTTCCCATTTGTTTGTGTCAGCTCTGATTTCTTTGAGCAGTGTTTTGTAGTTGAGTTCTTTCACCTCCCTAGTTAGCTGTATTCCTAGGTATTTTATTCTTTTTGTGGCAGTTGTGAATGAGAGTATGCACCTGCTTTGGCTCTTAGCTTGACTAGTGTTGCTGTGCAGGAATGCTAGTGATTTTTTGTGCATTGATTTTCTATTCTGAAACCTTGTTGAAGTTGTTTAAAAGCTTAAGAAGCTTTTGGGCTGAGACTATGGAGTTTTCCAGATATAGGATCATGTCATCTGCAAACAGGGATAGTATGACTTCCTCTCTTCCTATTTGGATGCCCTTTATTTATTTATGTTGCCTGCTTGCCCTGGCCAGGACTTCCAACACTATATTGAATAGCAGTGGTGAGAGAGAGGGCATTCTTGTCATGTGTCATCTTCAAGGGGAATGCTTCCAGCTTTTGCCCATTCAGTAGTATGTTGGCTCTGGGTTTGTCATATATGGATCTTATTTTGAGGTATGTTCCTTCAATACCTAGTTTATTGAGAGTTTTTAACATTAATGGATATTGAATTTTATGAAAAGTCTTTTCTGCATTTATTGAGATAACTATGTAGTTTTTGTCTTAAGTTCTTTTATGTGCTGAATCATGTTTATTGATTTGTGTATGTTGAACTAACCTTGCATTCCAGAGATAAAGCCTACTTAATCATTGTGGATAAGCTTTCTGATGTGAGGCTGTATTCAATTTGCCAATATTTTGCTCAGGATTTTTGGATCAATGTTCATCAAGAATATTGGCCTCAAATTTTCTTTTTTTATTGTCTTTCTGCCAGGTTTTGGTGTCAGGATGATGCTGGCCTCATAGAATGAGTTAAGGAGGAGTCCCTCCTCCTTAATTTGTTGAAACAGTTTTAGTAGGAATGGTACCAGCTCTTCTTTGTACATCTGGTAGAATTCAGCTGTGAATCTGTCTAGCCCTGGGCTTTTTTTTTTTTTTTCTTTTTGGTTGATAGGTTATTTATTACTGCCTCAATTTCAGAACTTGTTACTTGTCTGTTCAGGGATTCAATTTCTTTCTGGTTCAGTCTTGGGAGTGTGTATATGTCCAGGAATTTATCCATTTCTTCTAAATTTTCTAGTTTATGTGCATAGAGGTGTTTATAATATTCTGTGGTGATTATTTGCATTTCTTTTGGATCAGTGGTAATATCCCCCTTGTCATTTCTGATTGGGTTTATTTGAATCTTCTTTTTTCTAGGTCTAGCTAGTGGTCTATTTTATTTTTTCAAAAAACTAGCTCCTGTATTTGTTGATCTTTTGAAGGTTTATTGTCTCAGTCTCCTTTAGTTCAGCTCTGATTGTGGTTATTTCTTGCCTCTTCTAGCTTTGGGATTTGTTTGCTCATAGTTCTCTAATTCTTTTAGTTGTGATGTTGTTAATTAGAGATCTATCTAACTTTTTGATATGGGTGTTTAGTGCTATTAATGTCCCTCTTAACACTGCCTTAGCTGTGCCCCAAAAATTCTGGTATGTCATACATTTGTCCTCATTAGTTTCAAGGAACTTCTTAATTTCCTTAATTCCATTATTTACTCAAAAGTTATTGTGGAGCAGGTTATTCTATTTCCATGTAACTGTATGTTTTTGGGTGAATTTTTTATTTGAGTGAATTTCTTATTCTAATTTGACTGTGATGTGGTCCAAGAGACTATCTGTCAAGATTTCAGTTCTTTTGCATTTGTTGAAGAGTGTTTTACTTCTAATTATGTGATTAATTTTAGAGTATGTGGCAATGAAAATAATATACACTCTGTTGTTTCTGGGTGGACAGTTTCATAAATATCTATCAGGTCTATTTGATCTGGTGCTGAGTTCAGTTCCTGAATACCTTTGTTAATTTCTGTCTCAATGATCTGTCTAATATTGTCAGTGGGGCATTAAAGTTTCCCACTATTATTGCGTGAGAGTCTAAGTCTCTTTGAAGGTCTCTAAGAACTTGCTTTATGAATCTGAGTGCCTCTGTGTTGGGTGCATATATATTTAAATTAGCTAGATCTTCTTGTTGAATTGAACCCTTTACCATTATATAATGCCCTTCTTTGTCTTTCTTTTTTAAAAACAGAAACAATATTTCTTGGTTTAAAGTCTGTTTAGTTAGAAACTAGGATCGCAAACCCTACTTTTTTCTGTTTTCCATTTGCTCGGTAGATTTTACTCCATTCCTTTATTTTGAGCCTACGTGTGTCACTGCATGTGAGATGGATCTCTTGAAGACAGCATAACAATAAATCTTGGATCTTTATCCAGCTTGTCACTCTGTGTCTTTTAATTTGGGGCATTTAGTCCATTTACATTCAAGGTTATTATTGATATGTGTGAATGTGATTCTGTCATCATGATGTTGGCTGGTTATTTTGCAGACTTGTTTATGTGGTTGCTTTATAGTGTCACTGGTCTGGTACTTCAGTGTGCTTGCTTAAAGGCTGGTAATAGTCTTTCCTTTCCATATTTAGTGCTTCCTTCAGGAGCTCTTGTAAAACAGGTCTGGTGGTAATAAATTCCCTCAGCATTTGCTTGTCTGAAAAGGATCTTATTTCTCCTTCACTTATGAAACTTAGTTTGGCCAGATATGAAATTCTGGTTTGGAATTTCTTTTCTTTAAGAAATGTTGAATATTGGCCCTTAATCTCTTCTGGCTTGTAGGGTTTCAGCTGAGAGGTCCACTGTTAGTCTGATGGGCTTCCCTTTGTATGTGACCTGGCCTTTCTCTCTGGCTGCCATTAAAATTTTTTCTTTCATTTTGACCTTTGAGTATCTGATGATCATGTGTCTTCAGGATGATCTTTTTGTGAAGTATCTTACTGGGGTTCTCTGCATTTCCTGAATTTGAATGTTGGCCTCTTTAGCTAGGTTGGGAAGTCCTCATGGCTGATATCCTGAAATATGTTTTCCAAGTTGGTTCTATTCTCCCCATTTCTTTCAGGTAGACCAATCAGTTGTAGATTCAGTCTCTTTACATAATCCCATATTTCTCGGAGGTTTTGTTAATTCCCTTTTATTCCTTTTTCTCTATTCTCATCTGCCTGTCTTATTTCAGAAAGTCAGTTTTAAAGCTCTGAGATTCTTTCCTCTGCTTGGTCTATTCTGCTATTAATACTTGCATATGAAATTCTTATAGTGTGTTTTTCAGCTCTTTCAGGGCAGCTACATTTTCTCTATACTGGCTATTTTGTATGTCAATTCCTACAATGTTTTATCATAATTTTTAGCTTCCTTGTATTGTGTTACAACATACTCCTGTAGTTCACTGAACTTCATACCTGTCTATATTCTGAATTCTACTTCTGTCATTTTAGCCACCTCAGCCTCAGTTCGATTTCAAACTCTTGCTGGAGAGATGATGTGATCATTTGGAGGACAGAAGGCACTCGGGCTTTTTGAGTTTTCAGCATTCTTGTGCTTATTCTTTCTCATCTTTGTAGACTTATCAACCTTCAATCTTTGAGGTTACTGACCTTTGGAGTTTTTCTCCCTTGTCCTATTTGATGACTTCAAGGGTCTGATTGTAGTATAAGGCAAATTAAGCCAGCTGGCTTCATTTCTGGGAGATTTTAGGGGGCCAACACTCAACTCCCAACTCCTGGAATGCATGCTCTAACTGTGGGGGACTTGCATTGGGCCTGACTTTGTTCTCTGGCTCCTCAAGTTTTGGGATACACTTGTGCTGGAGGTGTCAGGGTGTGGCAGCTGCAGCAGAGCGCTAGAGAATGTGGGGGTACCTGCCTCCCTGGTGGTCATTTACTACAGTGGTCGAGGCAAGGCAGCTGGTGAAGATGTGGGGAACCCTGCTAGAGACTGTGTGTGCTGTTGCAGTGGAGGTGGCATTGGCTTGGGGCAGCACAGGTCTGGGTGCCTTCTCTGTGCCTGATAAGCAGGAGTGATCACTCTGGGTATAGGAGGATCCCCTGTTTTCTGTACAGGTCAGTGCAAGGGTTGGGCACTGGCTAGGTGGGGTTTCCTGGCTCTGTGCTGGCCAAGGATTTGTCTGTGACAACCATCACTGGGGGCTGGGGGTGAGGATGCACACTGCACTCCTACTGGCAGGGCAAGTGAAGCAAAACCTGCCCCTGCAGACACACACCAGCCATGTGATGTGGGGAGTTGCCATGGGCTCAGGGGAAGCTGTAGTATGGGGAGAAAATTTGCAGGCTGATGTATGGCCATAGAGCCACCTCTCTGGAGATTTCCACCAGTCAGACATGGTCCACAGACACAGAAGCTATGGTGTGGGCCCCCAGGGCCCCAAGACTGCCCTATAAGCAGGTGTGACCAGGCTGGGGCCCTGGGAGAGGCCAGCAGACCAAAGAGTGCTCAGGTTGGACCAGCCTTGTCTGATATGCAAGAATGCTCTACAGAGATCAGGTCTGACAGTAGGGACTTTTTCATTTATTGTGTTGGACATACTATAGATCTTTTCAAACTAGAGGACAGTGTTCTTAATTTCAGAGATATTGTATTATTATTTCTTTGGTAATAGCCTCCCTGCCATTTTCTCTACTCTCTTCTTCTGTAATTCCTGACACTTCAAAATTCTATCTCTTGGATTTACCTTCTAATCTTCTTAATTTTTAAATTTTATACCTCTTTATATTTTTGCTATATTTTCTGCAGAAGTATCTTGACATATCTTTTGGCACTTCTATTGTTGGGTTTTTTTAATCATCAATTTTTTTAATCTGGAGAAGATCCTACTTGTTCTCGGAATGTTCTTTTCCACAGAATTCAGTTGTTTCCTGTATACAACATTTTCCCTGATTTCTATGAATATATTTGTTTTATTACTAATACATGTTTTATTTGAAGTTTTATTTTACTCTTGAAATTGTCTGTTTCTTCTAGGTTCCTTTTAACTGTGTGACTATTTGGTTTTTCTTTCACACAGGAAATGTTCCTCAAATGCCTGAAATCCTTAGCCATCTGCTCATACCATTACGATATGCACTTAAAAAGTCACCTGGATGCTCTATGTATATGGATAGGGCTGATTAACAGGACAATCTCACTGTGCAGTGATTAGGTAGCAAACAGGTCTATTAATTAGGACTTACACCCCCATATACCAGCATCTGAAGGTTTTTCCTTGGCCTGTTCAATTTCTTATGAAAAAAAAAAAGTAATCTCTGAGGAGCCTGGCTCCTAGCCAAAATCTTATGTGTAATTTTTTAGGCCCAATCATAGGTCATTACAAAGGCTTTATTGGAAAGGTCTCAAAGGCTTTACTGGACAGATCTCACAGGTCTGCACTAAAGTTGGTACGCAGCCAGTGTGTCGCAGTCTCTGTAGGGTGTTACAGTCAAGGAGTCAGGCCACCTAGATCAGCCATGCTCTTAGGCATATCTGCATCCTTAGCCCAGACCCCTCCATTCTGAGGTCTCTTTATGGGGAGGGGGGAAGCTAGCCAAGGTCTCCTTCAGGCAACTCTGCCAAGACCACTTTATTTGGGAGCCTTGAAGACATGTTTCTCCACTGTGACTCAGTATTCGCTGCTTTTCCATTCCTAGCCACTCCCCTGCCCTCTCTCTCCAGGCTCTGGGTTTGTAAGACAGCTGAAGCCTCTTGTTTAGGGATCCCTGAGCAATGAGATGATCCCCACTTCTAAGTTAATCCACCTGACCCTCACCCAACATGGCTCCGCAGGGAAAAATGGAACACAGAGGGAGCCAAACCTTTATCCTTTCTGGTCTCTTGCATATACTAATGTGGTAAGTGATAAAAGGCTTGGCTGTTTTCATTTTGGCTTGTTGTCTTAATCAGCTACTCAAATGCAGCTCAGCTTTCTCCAGTTCAGCTAAGCTCTGTGCAATCTCCTGACAGTGTCTTGGAATTCTGGGAGTAAAGGTGGAAGAGAACTGGAGGTCCCACCATTCAGTAAGCTGAATCCTCATGTTTCCAGCCCCAAGTCTTACTCTCAGTCTTCTCTGATGTCCATGATTCTGCATCCCCTCTGATTCAGTTCTTCCTCTGAGTTAGGATTTTTTGTCCCCACCACTGCACTAAAATGTTGTTGTCAAGATCATCAGTCACATCCATGCTGCCAAATCCAGTGGTCAATCTTCAGAATACATTTTACACACCTCTCAGGAGCATTTGATAAGCACAGTTAGCCTCTCTTTCTCCCCAAAGTAGAATCTTCTCTCAGCTTCCTTAACCCACACTCTCCTAGTTACACTCCCACATCACTAGGCATTAGTTTGTTCTTATTTATGTAATACTCTTCCTCTCCTCATTCACTAAAACATAGACTATTCCATTTTTACTCAAAACCTTTCAATGGCTTCCCATTTCATTAAGAGTAAAAACAAAAATATTTTTTTTTTGAGATGGAGTCTGGCTCTGTCACCCAGGCTAGAGTGCAGTGGTGCGATCTCAGCTCACTGCAACCTCCACTTCTCGGGTTCAAATGATTCTCCTGCCTCAGCCTCCCAAGCAGCTGGGATTATAGGAGCCTGCTACCATGCCCAGCTAATTTTTGTATTTTTAGTAGAGACGTGATTTCACTGTGTTGGCCAGGCTGGTCTTGAACTCCTGACCTTGTGATCCACCCGCCTCAGCCTCCCAAAGTCTGGAATTACAAGCACGAGCCACTGCGCCCAGCCAAAAACAAAAATCTTAATTATGATCTCCAAGGTCCTACATGCTCTTGCCTTTCACTACATCTCTACCACTATTCTCTCTTACTCATTGCTGTGCAGCCTCACTGGCTTTCTTGCTTTAACTCAAGCAAGAGACAAGGTTTGGGGCCCAAAATCCCTATGTAAGCCTTAGCCTTCAAAGAGCTACTGTCACAGGGTAGGCTGGAAAAAAATATACCCACTTATAAAGAAGTTATGACAAAGATGCTTATCTATTTTGGCCAAGATTCTGATAAAGAAGGACAAAAAAAGTCTGCCTTGATAAAGATATGAAGTTCTAATCTATACTACATGTCCACCTTAGGAAACCCCAATCCAATAGCTAAATAAGTGAATAAATAAGTAAGCAAGCTGGGTATAAGAATTCTCCAAGGGAAACCTAAGCAAATCAAACTCTTTCTGAATTCACACACAAAAAGTAAACCACATAGGTTTTTCATAGGTAATGTCCTACCAATCATAAGATCACAATCTACAATTACATAAGAACACAAGAAAACCATCTACCATAAGCAAAAATAGAAAGATTTTAAAGAATTAGATCTCTAAGAAATTCAATAATCATCATTGAAGACTATAAGCATTTAAAATTATAATATTGAATCAAATATATGTGAAAGAAAAAACTAAGAAAAACATCATATAGGTTGGTAAAAGTACTAAACAATACTTCCAGATATGAAAAATATAGTCACTAAAATAGCACATAACAGTAATATTATAAAGACCCATAATCTTATAAAGTCCCAAATCTTATCAATTCTGTGGATGGGTCAAACAGCAAATTAGGCAAAGATGAAGATAGAAATAGTGAAGCTGACGGTACACCTGAAAAAATTACTCTGAATATAATGCAAAAAGGATGGAAACATATAATAGGAGAGAGACATAAAATATATAATGAGAAAGTCTAGAATGAGACTTTTTGGTGAAAGTGGAGAGAAGAATTTGAAAAGATAGTTAAGAATTTTCTAGAAGAAAGATGTGAATCCTTAGATTAAGATTCCCAGTGAGTCCCAAGCAGCATAAAGAGAAGTAAATCCACACCTAGGCACAGAACAGAACACCCTAAGAGATATAAAATGAGTCACAGATTTCCTGTATTCACAATAGAATGAATGCTGGTACTTTCCTGTGCTAGAGAACAATAAAAGAAGTCCAGGGTTTGGCTGGAAAGAACATGAACTTGACATGGGACATTTTGCTTTGGGAAATCTCTGGCTGTCAAAAGTAGGTGCCGAGTAGTCTCTTGTGAAAAAATCTTCTTTCACATTATTTGTCTAAGACAGGGTTTCCTAACCGTTGCACTATTGACATTTTGTGCTGAATAATTCTTTGTTGTGGGGAGCTGCACAGTAACATGTTAGCAGCGTCTCTGGTCTCTACCTACTAAATGCCAGTTAGCGCTCCTCCTAATTGTGAAAAACAAAACCCAGATATCCTCTAGAATACAAACTCACCTCCAGTTGAGAACCACTGGTCTAAGAGAAGATGGTGATTTCTTATATATAATATCTACTGAGAAGCTACAGGATTTTTTTTTTTTAATATTCTCACTAATACATTGAGACACTAAGTCTCTTCCAAAGCCCTTCTTACCTCCAAGGCCCTTCTCTCTGGTCTTGAGCTACAGTGCACTTCATTTGACAACTCTCTTGGCCTTCTTGGAGATTTTCTGATCCATTAGCCCTGGAATAAATAAGACATTGACTTTCATAGTTCCAAAGATTCCTCCCTGAATCTTTAAGTCACTACATTTGAACAGCAGCAGAACAGTCATTCAGAATTCAATGGTTTTTGTAACTTGTAAAATATCTTAAATATACCATAGTAACCATAAATATTATATTCTCTCAAGTCCAAAAGAGGGTCATTCAAAGATAACCTGTGATTTGTGGTGACTTTAATGCTTGAGAGAAAAACAGGCTAATAGTTTCTTCCCCTCTCTTGAGGGTTGATTCTGTACGTTGAAATAATGAAAAGCTTTGAATCTACTGAGGGCTTAGAGAGTAACCCTAAGTCTGTTCTTTGCTGTAAGAGGTAGTGCTTAGAGCAATGGCTGCCAAATTAACTGGATGTCTCAGAATCACCTGGAAGAACTTTTTAAAAACAGAAACCCTCCAATTTCTACACTGAAAATTAGGTCTGGGGTGGGCTTCTATATTGTTTTTAAAAAAACTCCCCACATATACTGCCAGGTTTCAGAACTACTTTAAAAAATGGACATGCCTTCTCAGGTGAATAACTAAGTAGCTTCATTACTGACATGGCCCTAAAATAATGGTTTTCTGTGTCATAAGTTAGAGGTTGTTAAAGATGCCAGCATATTCCTAAATAATTCATGGGTCAAAGAGAGCATTAAATATAGAAACTTCAAACTGCAAGTATAGAAACAGAATAGAAAGTCCACAGAAAGATCCACAAAATACACTCAATTGATTTTCAACAAAGCCACCAAAATAATTCCACAGGGAATGGACAGTCTTTTCTACAAATGGTGTTGGAACAACTGAACAATTAGATAACCAAATAGGAAAAAAAAAAAATGAACCCTGACCTCTCCTTCATACCACTTCATACCAAACACAAAAATTAATTTGGGATGAATGATGGGATCAAGCACGAAGCTAAAACTATAAAGCTGTAAGAAGAAAACAGAAATTTACAATAGTCAGGTAGGTAATGATTTCTTAAGTAAAAAACAAAGAGCAATAACCATAGAAGTAAAAGTAATAAAAATGAACTGCATTTAAACTAAAAGCTCCTATTCTTCAAAAGACACTGTAAAAAAAGATAAATCACAGACTAGAAGAAAATATTTATAATGCATAAGTCTGACAATTTATATCCAGAATATGTGGAGAACGCTTACAACTCAAATAACAAAGAAAACAGACAACCCATTTTTTTAATGGACAAAAGACTGAACTAATCTATCACCCCACAAAAGTATATGAATGGCCAATTAGCACACAAAAAGATGTTCAATTTCATTATCCATCAAGGAAATACAAACACATGATTTGCTACTTTGTACCCAATAAAATTGCTAAAACCTAAAAGATTGACAATACCAATTATTAACAAGAATGTGGAATAACTGGAAGCCTTATGCATTTCTGCATGGAATATACTATGGTACAAACACTAGAAAACAGTTTGGCAGTTGCTGATACAATTAACCATACCCCTTGGCCCAGAAATTCCACTAAATATGTACCCCCCAAAAATGAAAACATTCACAGAAAGATGATTTTTAAAGGAATTTCTATAGCAACTTTATGCATAATAGCCAAAAACTGGAAACAACCCAAAAGTTCATCTAGAGACAGGATAACAAATTGTGGTATAGTCATACCATGGAATTCTACTCAGCAATTAAAAAAAAATGAATGAACTGCTGATATAAGCAACACTATGGATTAACCCAATTATCACTATGCTCAGGGAAAGAATGCAGACACAAAAGAGCACATACTATAAGATTTCATATACACAAAACGAAATAATCAATGAAATGAATCTGTGGGGACAGAAAGCAGCAGTTGTCCATGAGGAGTGGGAACTGACTGAAAGGTGACATGAGAACATTTGGGGTAGTGAGAGTTCTGTATCTTGGGTGATGTGTTGGTTACACCGACATATGTATTTGTCAAAACTCATCAAACTGTACAACTAACATGCATTTCACTCAGTATAAATTTTATTTCATTAAAAAATTTATCTAATTGTACCCTTAAGATATTTTATTGCGTTGATTTACTTATACTTATTTATTGATTTGTTTATAGTTATTTATTACAAAAGCTTAAAAATGCAGTTATAGGCTATTAAATCTGCAATACAGCAAAATCTACAAATCAAAATGATATGAAGATGAATATATTCAGAAGGAATTTTATAGCCTTAAATACATTTATTTTTTAAAATAGAAAATAAAAATAACTTTGAAAAATAGCAAAAAACAAGACAAGAAACCTAAGAGATCAAAAGAAATTATTAGAAAACAAAAAAAGGTTTGATAAATATATCTATGAGCTAATTTCTTTGCAAATATCAATAAAATGGACAAACCTCTTGCAGATTTAAACAACAGAAAACATTCAAATCATTAAAAGAAAGAATTAGGCTTTATTCACAGATATAAAAGTATGTTATAATGGCATAAGAAATTTAAACACAGTAACCTAAGCTAAAAATTCTAAAAATAAGGATGACACACATGATTTTCTAAAAACATATAAACTTCCAAAAATGACTTGAGAAAATAGTTCATCTGGATATCAATAATCATGGGAGAAGTTGAAATTTTTGCCTAAGAAATAACTCCAAAAGCTGATTCATGTCCAGACAATTTTACAAGTGAGTCCTATTGAAGCTTCAAGGAAAGATAATTAACATGCAATTTAAGTAGTTCCAGAGCACAGAAAAAGATGGCACACTTCCAATTCATTTTCCCAAACCACCAATACTCTAATACCAAAGCCCACACACAAATACAGCACAAAAAAGGAAATCACAAACTAATCTCACTATTAATATAAATAACATGCTAATCCACTAGCATGTTAAATACACCAGTCAATTAATTAGTCACATCAATACCTCTGAAGATTAAAAATAATTATTTTAATAATTGAAAAGATTAAAAATAATTAAAATGAATGCAATATTAAAATAAATACAAAAGCCTCCTGAAAATAGAATAAAATTTTCTTAATGTAATAGAAAATAGTTACCACATATTGATAGCCAATATTATGATTAATGATAAAATATAGGGTACATTCTCATTAAATTCAGGAGTAACAGTGTGCTCATTACTCTTTTGCATTTTTCTGTAAGTTATAGCCAATGTAATAAAGGACAATAATTTTTTAATTGATAATTTGTTTTTAATTATTATGGATACATAATAGTACACATTTATGTAGTACATGTGATATACTGATACAAGCATACATGTGATATACTGATACAAGATTTGATCATTACATGATCAAATCAGAATAATTGAGATATCTATCACCTCAAGCATTTATCATTTCTTTGTGTTAGAGACATTCCAATTTCATTCTTTTGGTTATTTTGAAATACACAATAAATTACTGTTAAATAGGGACAAATTTATCTCTATTTTCAAGTGATTCTTCTCTATATGGAAAAACCTAGGTAAATAAAATGAAAATGTATTAGTAGAAGTCAGTAAGATAATTAGTTTAAAAAGATACAAAAGTCAACAATGTAGATATAAATATTGACATTGATACAGATATAGATATAGACATAGATCTCAACTGTAGTCATTTAAGAAATTTAACAGGAAAAAAGTTCCAACTTCAACAATAATCAGAAACAATGCAATACATAAGCAACATCCTAATAAGAAATGCAAAACATCTTATATAATGAAAACTACCAAACTTCACTGAGGCCCAAAAAAGAAAACCTGTTTATCAGTATGTTTAATAACGTAAACATAAGGCAATTTAAATAAAGATGCCAATGAAATGCTTAAGAAGTAAACTCGATGATTTCAATGTTCGTTTGAAAGAATAAACAAGTTATAACTGACAAATTATTTTAAAGGACGCTTAAGAGCATAATAAAAGATGTGTAATATCTTTGCGTTTTACCAAATACAGTTACGCATTGCTTAATGACAAAGATATATTCTGAGAAATGCATTATTAAGCAATTTTGCTGTTGTACAAGAGCGTACTTACACAAATGTAGATGGCATAGCCTACCACACACCTAAGCTATATGGTATTGCCTATTGCTCCTAGGTTACCAACGTGTACAGCATTTATTGTATTGAATACTATAGGCAATTGTGACACAAGAATAAATATTTGTGTATTTAAACATATTTAAATGTAGAAAAAGTACAGTAAAAAACATACTATAAAAGATAAACAATGGTACACCTGTATACGGTACTTACCATAAATGGAGCTTACAGGACTGAAAGTTGCTCTGACTGAGTCAGTGAGTGGTGAGCAAATGCGAAGGCCTAGCACATTACTGTACCCTATTATAGAGTTTGTAAACATTTGCACCTGCTGTACAAAAATACTTTAAAGAGCTTTTTGCTAATTTTAAATTCTTTTTCTTTTTAAATTTTGCTAAAAATTAAGACACAAGCACACACATTACTCTAGGCCTACACAGGGTCAGGATCATCAATATCACTGTCTGCTACCTTCACATCCTATCTGACTGTGAGGTGTACAGCAGCAGAAACATGGGGGGAGTGCTTGTGTCATCTCTCTCCCAACCCCTGGCTGTCATCTCCTGTGATAACAATGCCCTCTTCTGGAATACCTCCTGCAGAACCTGCTTGAGGCTATTTTAGTAAGTAGAAAAAGAATATTCTGAAGTAATGATAAAAAGTATCATATAGCAAATACATACACCAGTAACAATGATTTATTATCATTATCAATAATGTACCACACGTAATTGTATGTGCTATATTTTCATATGACTGGCAGCACAGTAGGTTTGTTTACATCAGCATCAGCACAAAGATATAAGTAACATTACACTGCAGTGTTAAGACAGCTACAACATAACTAGGCTATACGAATTTTTCAGCTCCGTTATAATCTTATGAGACCACCATCATATTTATGGTCCATTGTTCATCAAAACATCATTGTGCAGTAGGTGAATACCAAAATGTACTATAAAGACACATATATTAGAATAACTGGGTATTGTAACAGGGATAGAAAATCGAGAATCAGGACCAATTATATATAACAATCACTTCTCTGATAAAAAGAAAAAAAAACATAGAGGAGGTGGAACAAAATAGCCAAACAGAAGCCTCCTGTGATCCTCCCCCATGCAGGAACAACAAATTGAACAACTATCCATACAATAAAGAACCAAAAATCAGGTGAGGGATCACACTACCTGGTTTTAATATCATATTAGGGAAAGAGAAACTGAAGAGGGTAGGAAAGACAGTCTTGAATTGTCTATGCCACCCCTTCCCTAGTAGCAGTAGTATGGCATGGAGAGAAAAATATGTGTACTTGGGGGAGGGAGAGCCCAGTGATTGTGGGACATTGCATTGGAACTAAGTCCTGCCTTGTCACAGAGGAAAGTAACATGGGACAGAACTCAGCTGGCACCCACAGAGGGAGCATTTAGACCAGCCCTAACAAGAGGCAAATTGTCCATCCCAGAAGTCAGAACCTGAGTTCCAGCAATACCCACCATCATGGGCTAAAAAGCTCTGGGGTCCTAAATTAACTTGAAAGGCAGTCTAGGCCACAAGGATTGCAACTCCTGGGCTACGTTGGGCTTGGAGTCAGCTGATTTAAGGTGCATATGACCAAGTGAGATACCAGCTGCTGTGGCCAGGGGAGTGCTTGTGTTACCTCTCTGCAAACCCCAGGCAGTGCAGCTTGCAGCTCCAGCACAGACTTCTTCCTTGTACTCAAGGATAGGAGAGGGAAGAGTAATGACTTTGTCTTGCAACTTGGAAACCAGATGAGCCACAGTAGGAAAGGGCACCAGGCAGAGTACTACAGCCCCCATTCCAGGCCCCAGCTCCCAGACATTTCTAAACACACCCTGGGGAAAAAGGGAACCCCTTGTGTTAAAGTGAAAAACCTAGTCCTGGTGAAATTAATCGCCTGCTAACTAAAGAGCCCTTGGGCCCTGAAGAAGCTAATAGTAGCCAGGCAGTACTCACTTCAGGCCTTGGATGAGACTCAGAGCTATGCTGGCTTCAGAGGTGACCCAGCACATTCTCAGCTGTGGTGGCTCTAGGAAGCGACTGCTTCTGCTTGAGGAAAGAAGGAAAAGTAAAGTGGACTTTGTCTTGCAGCTTGGGTACCAACTTGGCCACAGTGGGGCAGAGCACCAAGTGGGCTCCTGGGGTAAGGGTGGCCACAAGGAGAGACCCTTCTGCTTGAGGAAAGAGTAGAGAAAACTTTTGTCTTGTGCCTTGGGTCCAGTTCAGCCGCAGTAAAATACAGCACTAGGTGGATGCCTAAAGTTCTCAACTATAGGCCCCGGCCCCTGAATGGCATCTCTGGACCCACCAGCAGCCAGAGAGAACTCACTGCTCTGTAAGGAAGAAAATAAGCCTGGCTGGATATCCCACCTGCTGGTTGTGGAAGCTCTTGAGCCTTGAGTAAACATAGGCAGTAGCCAGGCAGTGGTCACTGCAGGCCTTGGGTGAGCCCCAGTGTTGTGCCGGCTTCAGGTCTGACCCAGCACTGTCCCACTGGTGGTCGCCATGGGGGTGCTTGTGTCACACCTTCCCCAGCTCCAGGCAGCTCACCATAGAGACAGGGATTTTTGTTCATTGGGGGAAAATAAAGGTAGAAAGCAAAAATGTATGCCTGGCAATCCAGATAATTCTCCCAGATCTCACCCAAAACCACCAAGGTGGTACCTCTGCGTCTACAACAGCCACAGTATTACCGGGCTTAGGGTGTGCCCTAAAGCTGATACGGCTGTAGTGACCAAAGACTTAGATCACAACACACAAGTCCCTTTGAGTACCTGGAAAGCCTTCAAACAAGCACCTTGCAAACAAGCCCAGACCATGAAGACTACAATAAATACCTAACTCTTCAATGCCCAGACACTGAAGAACATCCGCATGCATCAAGAACATTCAGGAAAATATCAACTTACCAAATGAACTAAATACACCAGTAACAAATCTCAGAGAGGAAGAGATTTGTGACCTTTCTGACAGATAATTCAAAATAGCTGTTTTAAGGAAGCTCAACAAAACCCAAGACAACAGAGAAGAACGTCAGAATCATATCAGATAAATTTAACAAAGAGATTGAAACAATTTAAAAGAACATAGCAGAAATTCTGGCACTGAATAGGAAATTAGTCTATTGAAGAATGATGCATCATAGTTTCTCAGTAGCAAAATGATCAAGCAGAAGAAAGAATTAGTAAGTTCAAATACAGGCTATTTGAAAACACACAGTCACAGGAGACAAAAAAAAGGATAAAAAAGAAGGAAGATCTAGAAAATAGTCTCAAAAGAGCAAATCTAAGAGATATTTGCCTTAAAGAGGAGGTGGATAAAGAAATAGGGGTAGAAAGTTTATTCAAAGGGATAATAACAAAGAACTTCTCAAACCTACGGAATATATCAATATTCAAGTACAAGGAGGTTATAAGATACCAAGCAGATTTGGTATCTTTGGTATCTTGACCAAGCAGTCAAAGAAGACTACTTCAAGGCATTTAATAATCAAACTCCCAAAGGTCAAGGATTTAAAAATGATCCTAAAAGCAGCGCAAGAAAAGAAACAAATAACATATTATAGATCTCTAATATGTCTGGCAACAGACTTCTCAGTGGAAACCTTACAAGCCAAGAGTAAGAGGTATGACATATTCAAAGTGCTGAAGGAAAAAACTTTTTCCATAGAATAGTATATCCAGCAAAAATATCCTTCAACTATGAAGGAGAAACTAAGACTTTTCCAAACAAAAGCTGAAGGATTTATCAACACCAGACCTGCCCTATAAGAAATAATAAAGAGAGTTCTTCAGTCTGAGAAAAAGAAGGTAAATGAGCAATATGAAATCATTTTAAGGTATTCACTAATAATAGTAAATACACAGAAAAATACAGAATATTATAACACTGTAATTGTAGTGTGTAAACTATATCTTGATTAAAAAGACTAAATGATGAACCAATAAAAATAATAGCAACTTTTCAAGACATAGACAGTATAAAATAAAAACAATAAAAAGTTAAAAAGCAAGGAGATAAAGTGTAGCGTTCACATTCGTTTACTCTTTGCTTGTTATTTTGTTATTTGCACAACCAGTATTAAGTTGTCATCCATTTAAAATAATGAGCTATATTTTTTGAAAGCCTCACAGTACCGAATCAAAAAACATACAACAGATACACAAAAAATCAAAAGCAAGAAGTTAAAACATACCACCTGAGAAAATCACCCTCACTAAAAGGAAGACAAAGAGAAGGGAAAGAGAGAAGAGAAGACCAGAAAACAAATAACAAAATGGCAGGATTAAGCTCTTGCTTATCAATAATAACATTGAATGTAAATGGACTGAATTCTTCAATCAAAAGGAATAAAGTGGTTGAAAGGATAGAAATAAAAAGACCAAATAATCTGTTGCTTATAAGAAACACACTTCACCATAAGACATACATAGACTGAAAATAAAGGGATGGAAAAGGACATTTCATGCTAATGGAAACCAAAAAAAGTTTATAAGTATACCATGAGTAGCTATACTTATATCAGACAAAATAAATTTCAAGACAAAAACTGTAAAAAGCAACAAAGAGAGGCATTATATAATAATAAAGTGGTCAATTCAGAAAGAGGATAAAACAATTGTGAATATATATGTACTCAACATTGGAGCACTCAGGTATGTAAAACAAATACTATTAGAACTAAAGGGAGCAATAGATCCCAATACAATAATAGTTGGAAAATTTAACACCTCAATTTCAGCATTAGACAGATCATCCACACAGAAAAATCAACAAAGAAACATTGGAACCTAATCTGCACTACAGATCAAATTGACCTAATAGATATTTAGAGAACATTTCATCCAATGCCTGCAGAATACACATTCTTCTCACCACATGAATAATTCTCAAGGATAGACCATATATTAGGCCACAAAAACATCTTTAAAGATTTTTTTAAAACTGAAATTATATCAAGTATCTTTCTGAAAACAATGGAATAAAACTACAAATCAATAACAAGAGGGATTTTTGGAAACTATACAAATACATGAAAATTCAACAATACACTCTTAAATAACAAATATCAGAGCAGAAATAAATAAAATTGAAACAAAAAATACAAAATATCAACAAAATGGAAAGTTGATGTTTTTAAAAGATAAACAAAATTGACAAAGCTTTAGCTCAACTAACCAAGAAGAAAAGAGAGAAGACCCAAATAAATAAGTCAAAGAAGAAAAAGGAGACATTGTAACCAAAACTACACAAATTCAAAGGATCATTAGAGGCTACTATCAGCAACTACATGCCAATAAGCTGGAAAACCAAGAAGTAACTAATAAATTCCAAGACACATAAAACCTGCCAATATTAAGTCATGAAGAAATCCAAACCCTGAACAAACCAATAGCAAGTAACAAGATTGAAGCCATAATAAAAAGTCTCCCAGCAAAGAAAAGCCCACAACCTGATTGCTTCATTGCTGAATTCTCCCAAATGTTTAAAGAACAAATAACAATCTTACACATACTATTCCAAAAACTAAAGGAGGTGAGAATACTTCCAAACTCATTCTATGAAGGTCGTTTTACCCTGATACCAAAACCAGACAATAACATACCAAAAAAGGAAAATTAAAGGTCAATATCACTGATAAACATTGATGCAAAAATCCTCAACAAAATACTAGCAAATCATATTCAGCAACACATTAAATGATTATTCATCATGACCAAGTGAGATTTATCCCAGGCATGCAGGGATTGCTCAACATACACAAATCAATGTGATACATCATATCACATATAAAACCATACTTCAATTAATGCTGAAAAAGCATTTGATAAAATTCAACATCTCTTCATGATAAAAACCCTAAAAAAACTGAGTATAGACGGAACAGACCTCAACACAATAAAAGTAATGTGCCACAGACCCATAGCTAGTATCATACTGAATGAAGAAAATCTAAAAAGCCTTTTCTCTAAGATCTGGAACAAGACAAGCATGCCCAGTTTTATCACTGTTGTTCAACATAGGATGGGAAGTCCTAGCTAGAACAATCAGAAAAGAGAAACAAACTAGAAAGGAAATTTTATAGCAATTAGAAAAGAAGAAGTCAAATTATCCTTGTTTGCAGATGACATGAGCTTGTATTTGGAAAAACCTAAAGACTCCATCAAATAACTATTAGAACTGATAAAAAAAAAATTCAGTTAACTTACAAAATAACTATTAGAACTGATAAAAAAAATTCAGTAAACTTACAAAAATCAAGAGCATCTCTATATACCAACAATGAACAATCTGAAAAAGAAATCAAGGAAGTAATTCAATTTATAATAGTTGTAAATAAAATTAAATACCTAGGAATAAATTTAACCAAAGAAATGAAAGCTCTCTATGATGAAAACTATAAAACACTGATGCAAGAAATTTTTTCCACAAAAAAAGAAAAGATATTCCTTATTCATGCATTGGTAGAATCAATATTGTTAAAATGTCCATACCACCCAAAGCAATCTTCATACTCAATGCAATTTCTATCAAAATACCAACAACATTCTTCACAGAAATAGAAAAAACAATCCTAAAATTTATATAGAACCACAAAAAAGACCCAGAATAGCCAAAGCAATCATGAGCAAAAAGAACAGAACTGGAGAAATCACATTGCCTGACTTCAAGTTGTACTACTGAGCTACTGGCAGAACAAGAAACACAAAAACCAACAGAACAGAATAGAGAACCCAGAAACAAATCCATACATCTACAATGATCTCATTTTTGACAAAGGTACCAAGAACATACACTGGGGAAAAGGCAGTTTCTTCACAAAATGATGCTAGCAAAACTGGGTATCTCTCACCATCTCTCTCTCATCATAAACAAGCATCAAATCAAAATGGATTAAACGCTTAAATCTAAGACTTCAAACTATGGAACTACTAGAAGAAAATACTGGGGAAACTCTCCAGGACACTGGGGTAGTCAAGAATTTCTCAAGTAATACCCCATAATCACAGGCAACCAAAGCAAAAATGGACAAATGGGATCATATCAAGTTATAAAGCTTCTGTACAGTAAAGGAAACAATCCACAAAATGAAGAGACAACTCACAGAATGGAAGAAAATATTACTCATCTGACAAGAGATTAATAATCAGAATATATAAGGAGCTCAAACAACTCTATAGGAAAATATGTAATAATCCAACTTAAAAATGGGCAAAAGATTTAAACAGACATTTCTACAAAGAAGACATACAAATGGCAAACAGGTATATGAAAACATGCTCAACTTCATTGATCATCAGAGAAATGCAAACCTAAACTACAATCAGATATGATCTTACCCCAGTTATAATAAAATGGCTTTTATCCAAAAGACAGGCAATAACAAATGCTGGTGAGAATGTGGAGAAAAAGGAACCCTTGTACACTGTTGGTGGGAATGTATATTAGTATAACCACATGAAGAACAGTTTGGCAGTTCCTCAAAAAAACAAAAATAGAAGTATCATACAACCCAGCAATTCCACTAAGTATATACCCCCCAAAAAGGAAATCAGTATATTAAAGATATATCTGCATTCCCACGTTTATTACAGCATAATAGCCAAAAGTTAGGATCAACCTAAGTGCCCATCAACAGATGAATGAACAAAGAAAATACAGTATATATACACAACGGAGTACTATTTAGCCATAAAAAAGAATGAGATCCTGTCATTTGCAACAACATGGATGGAACTGGAGGTCATTATAGTAAGTGAAATAAACTAGGCACAGAAAGGAAAACTTCACATGTTCTCACTTACTTGTGACAGCTAAAAACTTAATTGAACTCATGGAGATAGACAGTAGAAGAATGGTTACCAGAAAGGTAGTGTGTTTGGGGAGCGGGGATAATTAATGGGTACAAAAATATAGTGGATAAATAAGATTTATTATTTGATAGCACAACAGGGTGACTATAGTCAACAAGAATGTATTGTACATTTAAAAAATAACTAGAATGGCCAGGCGTGGTGGCTCAGACCTGTAATCCCAACACTTCGGGAGGCTGATGTAGGAGAATCACTTGAGGTCAGGCATTGGAGACCAGCCTGGCCGACGTGGTGAAATCCTGTCTCTACTAAAAAGATATAAAAAATAAAAAGACAAAAATTAGCCAGGCATGACGGTGGGTGCCTGTACATGCAGTACAGCTACTTGCAAGGCTGAGGCAGGAGGACTGCTTGAACCTGGGAGGCAGAGGCCACAGTGAGCCGAGATCATGCCACTGTACTCCAACCTGGGAAACAGAGTGAGATGCTGTCTCAAAAAATAAAAATAATTAAAAATATATAACTGAATTGTTTATAACACAAAGAAAGGATAAATGCTTGAGGTGATGGATACCCCTTTTACCATGATGTGTTTAATACACATTGTATGCCTGTATCAAAATATCTCATATATCCCATAAATATACATACCTGTTACATTACCACAAAAATTTGAAATTTTTTTTAAGATGTCATTTTGAATCAAAACAACCCTCTTTGGGAGGAGGAAGAAGAGTTATTCCCATTTATCAGAAAAGAAAACTAAGGATCAAAGTGATAAATTAACTTGCTCTAAGTCATCCAGCTAGTACCCAGGTAGAAAATATTATTAACAGTGACTATGTCTTGGGGATAGAATTATTAATAATTATTTTTCTGCTTTTTTATATTATGATATAAACAAATAGAAATAATAAGAATATTTTTGAAACACTAAAGAGATATAAATTTCATTTCCCATATGTCATGTTATCCTGCAAGTCCCACCTACCTAATCAACAATATTCATCATTTCAGAAGGAAAGAGAAGTGTTGCTTAGGTTACATGTTCAAACCAGAATTCTAGCCCACAGAAACAGAAAATATTTGAAAGCTAATTTGGTTTGTTTTTTAGGGAGAATAAAGGGGGTTTCTAATATCCCTTCATATATCATAGATCATAAATCAAGAGAGTCAAGTCTGGCCAACTTGATTAGAATCTTAGAAAAAGCCACAGAGTAGACACCAAAAAGGATATGGCATTCCCACTACCTAGAGACGAAAAGTGGAAAGCCCTTTGGGCACTGGGAAAACAAACCCAGAGAGGAGAAAAAAAAAGAGAGTGAGAGAGCATGTGCAGTCATCAAGGAAGTACTCAATTCTGCCTCCCACCACACCAAACTTAGGGAAAGTGCAATAGAAATACCCCAGACAGTTAAAGACGGTGTCAAAAGTAAAGGGGGGACTTGAATTTCACTCTCCATTAGGAATTTTGATAACAGAATAACTTGCAGGATATATAATTCTATTAGTCAAATGGAAAGGACTGCAGAGTTGAACAATACAAAGGGATACAGAGGGGTATGGAAGAGGAGTGCTGCTGAGTCACATCAGGTCATCAGCATCAGGAGGAGCCCAGTGGGGGCTCAGTCATCAATGGGACATGATGGAGAACTTTCCAAGTTCTTCATGGAAGAGCAACCATCTTCCATTTCCCTGGACTAGAAAACAGGCCACAAACTACACCACCTATAAAATCATCAATGGTAGATGCAGAAAGAACAGCACTGGACACTCAAAGGTGAGGTAGCATGAGTTACATATCAGCCAGGGTTCAGTGGGAACCAGCAGAGGAAGAATCCTCTCAGGATGGAACTCCTACTACCAGGAGGTGATGCAAGTTTCTTTCTCTTGTATCAGGGAAAAAGAAGAAAGGAGGGATGGTGATCAGAGAAAGAGAAGAAAGAAGGGACTGTGATCACAGGGTTATGGCAGAGAGAGGATTCCTCTAAGACTTTCCATTTTACCAACAAAAGAAATGTGGAAGTCATCTGAAAGATACCCTCTTAAACTGTAAGAAACTATAGTCTGGGATGGGAAATTTTACTTTTTCCCCTACACTATCAACAACAGGAACAGTATTAAGCCAGACACAGAAAAGTTAGAAAACTATATATCTGAGTTTTAGTTGATTCATTTTAACTCTGTTATGTGTGTGTTTTTTTTTTGTTTTTTTTTTTTAAAGAAAAGCAACCAGGATGATCCAAAATGGCCAAATAGGAACAGCTCTGGAGTGCAGTTCCCAGCAAGAATACAGAGAGTGAGTGATCACCGCATTTCCAAACGAATTTTTACTGCCCACAGACCAGGAGATTCCCAGGCGGAAAACTGTCACAAGTCTCCAGCACTGCTGTTTCAGTTGGCGCAGTGGCTCTCGGCACAAAAACTCACACAAATCTGGGCACCATTTCAACTGGCACCTGGAATGCTTGGGAGACAGAGCCACCCATTCAACTGAAAAAAAGGGGGCTAACACAGGAAGCCAGGTGATCTGGCTCAGTGGGTCCCACCCCCACAAAGACCAGCAATGCAAGACGCTCTGGATTGAGAGTTTCACGGCAAGCACAGCTGAACCTAGGAAGGTCCAGCTCTGTGGGCAGTAAGGGCATCTACCATGACCGAGGCAGTCCACCATTACCAAGGCAGTCCACCATTACTGAGGCAGTCCACCATTACTGAGGCAGACTGCCATTACTGAGGCAGTTCTAACTATACCTCTATAAACAAAACCACAAGGAAGTTCACACGGCAGCTGGTCAGAGCCCACGGCAGCTTAGCAATGCCTCTGCTGGCAGACTATGACTAGAATACCTCCTCACTGGGCAAGGCATCTCTGAAAAAAGGAAGCAGCATGTCAGGAATTTATAAATAAAGCCCCACCTTCCCAGGACACAGCACCTGGGAAAAAAAGATGGTTATGAGTTCTGCTGCAGCAGACTTAAATGTACCTGCGAAGCAGCTCTGAACAGAACAATGGAACTCACACCTCAGCACTTGAGCTCCTGTAAGGGACAGACTGTCTCCTCAAGCAGCTCCCCAATCCCCATATATCCAAAGAGACATGTCACAAAGGAGAGCTCAGACTGACATCTGGTAGGTATCCTGTGACAAGCATGACAGAAGAAGAAACTGGCATCAACCCTTACTGTTCTGCAGCCACCACAGGTGATCCCCAGGCAAGCAGGGTCTGCAGTGGACCTCCAGCAGTCCTACAGCAGAAGGGCCTGTTAGAAGGAAAACTAAAAAAACAGAAAGAAATAACTTCAGCATCAATAAAAAGGACATCCACTCAGAGACCCCACCTGAAAGTCACCAACTACAAAGACCACAGGTAGATAAATCCACAAAGATGGGAAGAAAACAGCGCAAAAAGGATGAAAACACCCAAAACCAGAATGTCTCTCCTCCTCCAAGGGATCACAACTCCTGACCAGCAAGAGAACAAGGCTGGACGGAGAATGAGTCTGATGAGTTGACAGAAACAGGCTTCAGAAAGTGAGTAATAACAAACTTCTCTGAGCTAAAGGAACATGTTCTAACCCAATACAAAGAAACTAAGAACCTTGAAAAAAGATTTCACGAAATGCTAATGAGAATATACAGCTTAGAGAAGAATATAAATGAAATGATGGAGCTGAAAAACACAACACAAGAACTTTGCAAAGCATACACAAGTTTCAATAGCCAAATCGACCAAGCAGAAGAAAGGATATCAGAGACTGAAGATCAACTCAATGAAATAAAAAGAGACAGCAAGATTAGAGAAAAAAGCGTAAAAAGAAATGAACAAAGCCTCCAAGAAATATGGGATTATATGAAAAGACCTAATGTATGTTTGATAGGTGTACCTGAATGTGACGTAGATAATGAATCCAAGCTGGAAAATACTCTTCAGGATATTATCCAGGAGAACTTCCCCAACCTAGCAAGGCAGGCCAACATTCAATTCCAGGAAATACAGAGGACACCACAAAGATATTCCTCAAGAAGAGCAACCCCAAGGCACACAATCATCAGAATCACCAGGGTTGAAATGAAGGAGAAGAAATAAGGGCAGCCAGAGAGAAAGGTCAGGTTACCCACAAAGGGGAGCTCATCAGACACCAGTGGATCTCACTGCAGAAACCCTACAAGCCAGAAGAGAGTGGGGGCCAATATTCAACATCATTAAAGAAGAGAACTTTCAACCTGGAATTTCATACCCAGCCAAATTAAGCTTCATAAGCAAAGGAAAAAGAAAATCCATTACGAACAAGCAATTACTCAGAGATTTCATCACCACCAGGTCTGCCGTACAAGAGCTCCTGAAAGAAGCACTAAACATAGAAAGGAACAACCAGTACCAGCCACTCCAAAAACATAACAAATGGTAAAGACCATCGACACAATGAAGAAACTGCATCAACTAATGGGCAAAACAATCAGCTAGCATCAAACTGGCAGGATCAAATTCACACAAAACAATACTAACCTTAAATATAAATGGGCTAAATGCCCAAATCAAAAGACACAGACTGGCAAATCGGATAAAAAGTCAAAACCTATCAGTGTGCTGTGTCCAGGAAACCCATCTCACATGCAAGGATACACATAGGCTCAAAATAAAGGGATGGAGGAAGATTTACCAAGCTATTGGAGGCAAAAAAAAAAAAAAAAAAAAAGCAGGAGTTGTAATCCTAGTCTCTGATAAAATGGACTTCAAATCAACAAAGATCAAAAGAGAGAAAGAAGGGCATTACATAATGGTAAAAGAATCAATGCAACAAGAAGAGCTAACAATCCTAAATATATATGCATCCAATACAGGAGCACCCAGATACATAAAGCAAGTTCTTAATGACCTACAAAGAGACTTAGACTCCCACACAATAATAGTGGGAGACTTTAACACTCCACTGTCAATATTAGACAGATCAATGGGACAGAAAATTAATAAGCGTATCTAGGACTTGAACTCAGATCTGGACCAAGCAAACCTAATAGACATTTACAGAACTCTCCACCCCAAATCCACAGAATATACATTCTTCGCAGCACCATATCACACCTACTCTAAAATTGATCACATAATTGGAAGTAAATCACTCCTCAGCAAATGCAAAAGAATAGAAATCATAACAGTCTCTCAGACCACTGTGCAATCAAATTAGAATTCAGGATTAAGAAACTAACTCAGAACCGCACAACTTCATGGAAACAACAACTGGCTCTTGAATGTTGACTGGATAAACAATGAAATGAAGGCAGAAATAAAGTTGTTCTTTGAAACCAGTAAGAACGAATACACAATGTACCAGAATCTCTGAGACACATTTAAAGCAGTGTCTAGAGGAAAATTTATACCAATAAATGCCCACATGAGAAGTAAGGAAAGATCTAAAATTGACACCCTATCATCAAAATGGAAAGAGCTAGAGGAGCAAGATCAAAAAACTCAAAAGCTAGCAGAAGACAAGAAATAACTAAGATCAGAGCAGAACTGAAGGTGATAGAGACACAAAAAAACCTTCAAAAAATCAATAAATCCAGGAGCTGGTTTTTTTAAAAGATCAACAAAATAGACCACTAGACAGATTAATAAAAAAGAAAAAGGAGAAGAATCAAATAGATGCAATAAAAAATGATAAAGGGGGTATTACCACCGATTCCACAGAAATACAAACTACCTTCAGAGATTACTACAAACAACTCTATGCACATAAACCAGTAAACCTGGAAGAAATGGATCAATTCCTGGACACTTGCACCCTCCCAAGCCTGAACCAGGAAGAAGTCAAAACTCTGAATAGACCAATAACAAGGGCTGAAGTTGAGTCAGGATTTAACAGCCTACCAATCAAAAAAAGCCCAGGTCCAGATGGGTTCACACCCAAATTCTACCAGAAGTACAAAGAGGAGCTGGTACCACTCCTTCTGAAACTATTCCAAACAATCCAAAAAGAGGGAATCCTTCCCAAATCATTTTATGAGACCAACATCATACTGATGCCAAATCCCGGCAGAGACTCACCAAAAAAAGAAAACTTCAGGCCAATATCCATGATGAACATAGATGCAAAAATCTTCAGTAAAATGCTGGCAAGCCAATTGCACCAGCGTATCAAAAAGCTTATCCATTACAATCAAGTAAGCTTCATCCCAGGGATGCAATGCTGGTTCAACATAAGCAAGTCTATAAACATAATCCACCACATAAACAGAACCAAAGACAAAAACCACATGATCATCTCAATAGATGCAGAGAAAGCCTTTGACAAAATACAGCCCTTTATGCTAAAAAGTCTCAATAAACTAGGTATAGATGGAATGAATCTCAACATAATAAAAGATATTTATGACAAACCCACAGCCAATATCATACAGAATGGGCAAAAACTGGAAGCATTCCTTTTGAAATCTGGCACAAGAAAAGGATGTCCTCTCTCACCACTCCTATTCAATACAGTCTTGGAAATTCTAGCCAGAGCAATCAGGCAAGAAAAAGAAATAAAGGGTATTCAATTAGCAAAGGAGGAAGTCAAATTGTCTCTATTTGCAGACAACATGATTGTCTGTTTAGAAGACCCCATCATCTCAGCCCAAAATCTCCTTAAACTGATAAGCAACTTCAGCAAAGCCTAAGGATATAAAATCAATGTGCAGAAATCACGAGCAATCCTTTACACCAATAACAAACTAAAACAGAACCAAATCAAGAGCAAACTCTAATTCAGAATTGCTACAGAGAGAATAAAATACTTAGGAATACAACTAACAAAGGATGTAAAGGACCTCTTCAAGGAGAACTATGAATTACTGCTCAAGGAAATAAGAGAGGATACAAACAGATAGAAAAGCATTCCATGCTCATGGTTAGGAAGAATAAATATTGTGAAAATGGTCATACTGCCCAAAGTAATTTATAGATTCAACGCTATCCCCATAAAGCTACCCATTATGACCCTCTTCACAGAACTGGAAAAAAACACCTTAAACTTCATATGGAACCAAAAGAGAGCCCACATAGACAAGACAATTCTAAGCAAAAAGAACAAAGCTGGAGGCATCACGCTACCTGACTTCAAACTATACTACAAGGATACAGTAATCAAAATAGCTTGATACTGGTACCAAAACAGAGATATAGACCAATGGAACAGAACAGAGGCCTAAGAAGCAACGCCACACATCTACAACCATCAGATCTTTGACAAATCTGACAAAAACAAACAATGGGGAAAGGATTCCCTGTTTAATAAATGATGTTGGGAAAACTGGCTAGCAGTGTGCAGAAAGCAGAAACTGGACCCCTTCCTTACACCTTATACAAAAATTAACTCTAGATGGATTAAAGACTTAAACGTAAGAATTAACACCATAAAAACCCTAGAAGAAAACCTAGGCAAAACCCTTCAGAACATAGGCACAGGCAAGGACTTCATGACTAAAACACCAAAAGCATTGGCCACAAAATCCAAAATAGACAAATAGGATCTAATTAAACTCCAGAGCTTCTGTACAGCAAAAGAAACAATCATTAGAGTGAACCAACAACCAACAGAATGGGAAAAAATTTTTGCAACCTACCCATCTGACAAAGGGCTGATATCCAGAATCTACAAAGAACTAAAACAGATTTACAAGAAAAAAACAAACAAACCCATTCAAAAATGGGCGAATGACATGAACAGACATTTTTCAAAAGAAGACATAAATGAGGCCAATAATCATATGAAAAAATGTTCATCATCACTGGTCATTAGAGAAATGCAAATCAAAACCACATTGAGATACCATTTCATGCCAGTTAGAATGGCGATCATTAAAAAATCTGGAGACAACAGATGCTGGAGAGGATGTAGAGAAATAGGAACACTTTTACACTGTTGGTGGGAGTGTAAACTAGTGCGACCATTGTGGAAGACAGTGTGGCGATTCCTCAAGGACCTGGAAATAGAAATTCCATTTGACCTGGCAATCCCATTACTGCATATAAGCCCAAAGGGTTATAAAGCATTCTATTATAAAAGCACATGAACATGTATGTTTATTGTGGCACTGTTCACAACAGCAAAGATTTGGAATGAACCCAATACCCATCAGTAATATACTGCATAAAGAAGATGTGGCACATCTACACCATGGACTACTATGCACCTATAAAAAAGGATGAGTTCATATCCTTTGCAAGGACATGGATGAAACTGGAAACCATTATTCTCAGCAAACACAAGAACAGAAAACTAAATACCACATATTGTCACTCATAAATGGGTGTTGAACAATGAGAACACACGGACACAGGGAGGGAAACATCACACACTGGGGCCTGGGGAATGAGGGGCTAGGGAAGAAACAGCAGGGGGTTGGGGGATTGAGGATGGATAACATTAGGAGAAATACCTAATGTAGATGACGGGGGCGGTGGATGCAGCAAACCACCACCATGGCACCTATATACCTATGTAACAAACCTGTACGACCTGCACATGTACCCCAGAACTTAAAGTATAATAAATAAATTTTTACCCATCTAAAATTGAAAAGATGTTTGTTTTGCCTACCCAAGATATTGTATTAAAAGAGAAAATAAATATTTTATAAAATATTATTAGTAGCTAAGAAAAATGGACCCATTATTGAGAAATGGGCTTTTCACTTAATATAATTATTTACAATTATTGATCCTTGCCTCTTCAGCATTGTTTGGAAAGTGACTTTTGCTTTTTGTTGGCTTGTGTACAGAAGTATTAAATCCTACATGGCTTAATGTATGTTCTGTCATATAATAGGGCTGTGTCATACATGCCAAGTACAGTGCTATAAGCTTCAGTTTTCTACTCTTTAAGAGAGAAAAATAAAACTTGCCTCATAGAGTTGATATCACACAATAATAATTTGATCAACATTAATTATGATGTTCATCTCTTGCCTCAGGAACTATTAAGAAATAATCTGTTGAGAAACTAAACAACTAAAAATCCCAAGTATGACTTTATTGCCCCAATACAATATCATACTGACTATTTAAGTGAAAAGATTTAAGGAAATATCTTTGCTTTTTTACTGCTATTGTTTGCATATACTGATAATAAAAACTTACCCTAGGTATCACCCTTCAGATATTTTCATAAACAAAAAAATAATGAGTCAAGTGTGACTGTCAGTCTTTGAGACATTCTGCATTACAAAATAAAAAGACCCAGAAAATCAAAGTAGCACAAAATTCCATTCTGTGTTACAGATGAAACACATCAAATGTTGACACATGAAACACACAGTAAAAGACCGTCAATAAGTTCTGCAGCTTTCGTCATTGTTAGAGGCAGAATAGAATTTGTGGCAGATACTGATGATTACAGCTGTCTCTGATATGCCTGCTTACGTAAAACAGGACATCTGTATATGGTCTATATTGTCTGTCAATCCTTCTAGAGGCCCATAAACTGTAAATTCAGAGCCCAGTGCTGCTGAAGCTTATGAGGCTTAAGAGAGATCTATATTATATAATACCCAACCAGTAATAATGGCTACCTGGCCCACATAAATATACAAATGGAGGCTTCCCTTCAGACTTCACAACTATTTTGCTCCAATATAATGGTCAGGAAATTGAGTAAAAAAATTACATTTTTATTTTATGTTAGCTTATCATTTTTGTGTTCTTTGCCCAAAATAAGACTGCTAATGGAAATGTGGTGATCTGGTTTGAAATTTGAGGATAGAAGCTATAACCCCTATAAGGATGGGGCCTGATAAAATAAAATATCAGTTAGAAGGCAGGGCCTGCAGAATATGAAGAGAACAAAAGGCCCACAGATATGAATCCTTGTCATACGGAGTATGGAAGATTCATTGTGAGAACACCTCTAGCCTTTTACATACTGTAGTCACAATACATTCGGTGGCCTGTGCCCAGAAGCCTATTATCTGCCCAAGGCAAAGGAGTCAGGATTCTTCTGGCATTCTGTCCTGGGGTTGTCAGCCAGGAGAACTCCATCAATCACTTGGAAACAAAAGGAAGTTGGCAGGTGTGAGGCACTCCAGAAATTACCTTCCTTTTTCAGCCATAGAAAAGAAAAATAATGAAGATGTAGATTAGCTGTTGTTCTATTAAGTTGCACCTTGAATATATTCCTTGGCAGGTGATCTCAGGAATTAGTAATACTTCCTATGAGAAGCGTTGTGAGACGACAAGGACACAATTAAATTCCAAGTGAAGAAGGTTTAGAAGGCACTGATGGAGAAAGAGGCAGGGTAGAAAGTGAGCCCTAAAGGATGCTTATGACTCCCAAATCATTCTCCTTGAATGCAAGCCTTGCCTAGTGGACATTTCCACCTGAATAAACTACAGAATAAACTACAGGATAAGCCACAGGAGTTATGCTCTAGGCTAAATCAAAGCACATTGTATCTTTATAAACCACGCTGCACTTGAATTGCAATTGAATGCTTACCAACAATCCTCTCAATTACAAACTAAGCATCCCTGAGTGTTACTCATTTCTGCATCCCCTGTGCCTAAGATTGTGTTTAACTCTTAAAATTCTCTATTTGTAGAATATATAAAACATTGAATTAAAATATTAAATTAATGAAAGGATAGATAATTCTGTTTTCTCATTTCTTAGATACATTTTTAAACAAATTTAATATCAAAATTTATTTTACTCATTAAGGTTATGAATACAAACATTCTGGCACCCTAGAGTGTTCAAATTGAAAAATGCAAATCCTTTATTCTCCAATTGCAGAGCCCTCTAATGCCGAAGAGACTTGAATGCAACAATAAATGAGTTTTTCAATTTGCATAAGATTGAAAAACTAGTAATTTTTCTGCCATTTCTCCCGAACTCTTTCATGTTAAAGATATTTTGCAAAAAAAAAAAAATGTTTATTAATACAACTTAGGGTACCACTTGGAAATCTGATTTGTCAAGAGCCTATAAAAGTCATTGGCTAGAAACATACAAACAGTAATTGCATTAATTGCCTTTCTGGTTTGTGTTAACCTACAGCTTTACAGAATTTTTAGATGAAACATTGAAATCAGTTGTAGATTTTCAATGTTGGTTATATATAGTCTGTCTTAGATTGCTGATGATCATTCCAGTTCATATATAATAAATATTAGTTTGCATAGATCCATTCCATCTAATTACTACATACCTACAAGTTATTCTTGCGTATGCTCCCACATCTTCATGACATTTCTCATATTGTTTTAAATTCCCTTGACTATATATTTCATCCTTCTGCCTTCAAAGTAGCCATGGTGTCATATGGTCTCCTATTACCTCACCACTTCATATAAACTTAATTGGAATGTTAAGTATTTAATGTGCTGAGACCTCATTAAAGATACCAAAATATTTTCTTGTAATTCACTTATACTAATAAACATTTTAGAGATAAATCTTTCAAAACTATATGAACCACAGGAGACAAGCCAGTTTAATTAGCCCAAAACCTGAGAAGGGTAAATAAGTACACAATAAGGGATAATCTCCCTCTCTATGCTTTGAACTATTTTTAGACTACTGATATTTTAGAATGAAATCTTTAGAAAAACTGTGACCAAGTCTCATTTCTTCTCCTAACCCATAAATGGGATTTATGAAGCCAGTTGATACTTTTTCATAATTCATCTTAAATGGTCATATTTTGTTCTTTTGGATACTGTTAAGTATTCTTGTTTACCATTTAGCCAGAATCTAAACACTGCTTACCTTCCTGATGTCACCCAAGCAGTAGCAGAGAATTTTTAAAATATTCTAAAGAGAAAAGCAGAAGAGCACTTACACATACATAACAGGTATTATACAGGCAGGCACTAATTGTTATGTAAGATACTCACCACTCTCCTAACAAGATAATGTCCTAAGCAGTTGTGAAATATAGAACATACTACTTAAAAGTTATTTACCCTGGATTTCATTTTACCATATGAACAAAAATACTGAAGATCATTTGCCATTACAATTTGGAGTGCACATGTACTTCCCTTTACTAATAATTCATCCCAAAGTCCATTGCTCAAGGTTGGAATTATGGGGACAAAGCTCAGGAGTTAAATGCACAGCAGAGTTATTCAGGACACTTTTATCAGCTATAGCTATTGCTGTAAACTTTTCTCATACAAAACACTGGATGATCCTAAAACATTTTCAGGTTGGAAACCAGTTTCAGAATACTACCATTTGTATTCTGGGTGAACCGAATATTAAATACGGAGATGATATATAGCATTCAAGAGATGTAAGACACAACTTTTAGCAAAAAGAAAAAGAAAAAACGTGCATAAAATTGAATATTACATTTCATCAGTTCATACATTTTCAGTCATCAATTGGTTATTAATGAAAACTACTAAATTATGAACCAAAAAATATATATTTTAGGAACAATAATTATGTGTTAGGTAAATAAAATTTCATTTGGTGGATTTTCTGAATACAAATATTTGCAGAGAGTGGCACTAGCTAATGTGATGTCAATGTGCTGCATAATGCAAGCGCTGTCAAACATCGCATAAAGTTTTTCAAATTCATGGACTTCTAACAATATTGTAACCTTCCGACAATATTTACAATAAATTCCATTTTTCCTGCTGGACACAATTTATCATTTTCTAGAAAATGTATAGTCGCCAAAAAAATATTTTAATGGAAGCATTCAGTGAAATAGAGATGTTGGAGACTTTGGGGAAAAAAGGAAAACATAAAGTTAGAAATAATAATATCCCTTGGGTCAGACATTTCTTGTCAGTTAATGAATAACTGGGTTAGAGCACCCCAAGGCAAAGCTTACTTCTGAAACAGCATTGTGTATAGCTGATAAGAGTTTTCATATTGACATTTTCTGTGGTTTCCCACTAGTCTCTTTCTAAAGTCATAGTTCCTATCGATCCTCATCCCTATGTTTCCTTTTAGATACTCTTTTCAAGAAATATGCTTTCATAAATTAGTATATGTGTGCACAAAGAGAAAAACATGACCTCAGGAAAATATCATGTGGCAATAGTCACAGGTCTAATGCAAGATGTCTGCCATTCTCTGGAGAATGAGGATTGAAAGAGAAGAGAGATAGTAATTCTGCATTTCTAAACCAAGAGAAAAAAATGTATGTATTTCAAAAATAGTGGCACTTAAAAAGTCTTCATGTATTATTTCCTAAAAATGATTTGGGGTTAATTGAATGTGGGGATTTGGGCACCTTGCCAGCTGTTCTCTTTATTATATTTTCATATTTTTAATTAGTTGCAAAGAAGTACAAACAAGGTTTTCTGAAATATTTGGAGAAATTTACCATGGAGGCTAATTTGTTGAAAAGAAAATCTTGAGGCTACCAAACAGACTGTTGATCTGGTACGGTTTAAAATCTTTCTAAACTTTGGCATAAAATATGAGAATGATATATGTAAAAGATATATTAAGGCTATTCTAGTTCAGATTTTCATTTACAGAAGGGCAAATTAAGCTGCAGAATGATCAACTGACTTGCCTAAAGTCAAAAATGCAAAAATACCATGCAATGAAGTTTACAGGTACCATAGTTAGCAGAATGATTGTATGTTATTGTTAAACATTCAAATCATTTCCAAAGACTCAAAGATACGATTACATTGGCATGAAAGTACCACTTATCCAAGGGAGCAAGTCTTGCAGCAGGGCCTTCCTGTGCCCACAAGCAAAGGTAAGTAGCAAAGTATAAAGATTCAGCATCTTCAGTAATGGCCCAATAGGGGACTGGAGGATTGATTCATACATTTTAAGCTAATTAATAATGTCCTTCTTATAGATCAGTGTTTTATAATGTACATCTCATCACAAATATTGTGTACCTAGCAAATCAAATAATACACACATATGTAACTGCATATGTACATAAACATATGTAAACAAATAAATGTCTTCAGTATTTTTGAAACCCCTGCTCAAATAAGTTGAAGAAACACTTCAAATCATAATCATCTTAGGATATTTATAGTGAAATATTCATTAGGACATCTGAGAGTTTCTGCAGTTATTAAAGGCTTTGTGCATTTTGAAAAATGAATCTGCCTGCCCCCTCTCCATTCTTGCACACACAGATTTTAACCTTGTTACGCTCAGGGTTTCCTTCACTTCTGCTAACCTACAAATGCTTTTATTTATGCCTATTAGCATTCTGTAGAAATAGTGTCCCTAAGAGCATGTTAGAAAACATAATGTCTTAAGTATTCATTCTCATGCATAGAGCAATTTGGGTTGAAGAAATAGAGAGATAAAACATGAACTAATGCAGTGAACACCATATGTTCTATGTCTTTCTTCCAAATTAACCCTTTTCAGCAAACAATTCTCTTCCTGAAGAATTCCATTAACTCAATATGCATCTTTTCTTGCTCAGAAAGAAACCACTCAGTTTCTGCTCATGCCTACACAGCTGAGGGGGGTGGTATAACATAGTAATTAGCGTGTACAAAGAGAAAAACCAACTTGGCTGACTGATAGGACCAAATCTACCCAGTCCTTTTTCCTTGTAAGAGCTCCTACTTCAATTTCCATTTAAATTTTTGTCTAATGGCTTTATTCCTACTTGGTTGTATTCTTTCCAGTCCTAAAATTAGTATTCCGTACCACTCTTAGATTTCTAAGAAAACTAAAAATGAAAAATTTTCAGAGAAAATGAAAATGAGGTATCATGTAGATATAAAAACCAAGAGGAAAACAGAAAGTATAGTACTAATTGGTTTCCAAATTGGACTAGGCCAAAAGAACATATAACAATCTTAGAAGGACAAAGAATCAGAGAGTCCATGACTAGGGACTGAAAACAGGAGTAGTCAAGAATAAGCGAGTTTGGAAATCTCAGGCCTCAATAAAAGTCTTACTCTTTATGTTCAGAAATATATAATTTTCTTAATTGGATCAAAGCAAAAACACAAACAACCAAACAAAAACAAGTACGTAATAACTTGGGCCACTCTCTGAGACAAACCCACTTTGGTAATTTTTATGTTCCAATCACTGCATGTTACAGGGTTAGGGGCTCTTAGGTTCAATATATTCACAAATAGTGATGAGGCCTTAAACATATGCCAAATTTCCTATCAGTGCAACAAGAGATCTCACCTACTTTAAAAAGAAAATATCAAAAACAATCTCAGGGATGTAGCCAGGTATTTGGTCTTCTCCTTGCATGACATCCTGTTTCATTTTTCCACTTGAACACACCACCACTTTCTCCAGTGTTTTAAGCTTATGTGTAAGGTGGGTTTTAGAAAGTCTGAAAACTTGTGGTAGTGGTAGAGTTTAGCCTAGCTATGTTATGTAGTCCAAATGTTACTTTTATACCCAGATGTTTTTAACTCTTAGCATTAAAAACTTTTTTTTTTTTTTTTTTTTTGAGACATGGTCTCTCTGTGTTGCCCAGCCACGTTGGAGTACAGGGGTGTAATCACAACTCACTGCAGTCTTTGTTTCCCAGGCTCAAGCTATCCTGTCACCTCAGTCTCTGGAGTAGCTGAGACAACAGACATCTTCCACCATGCCTGGCTAGTTTTTGTAGAGATGCAGTTTTACCATGTCGCCCAGGGTGATGTTGAATTCTGGGATCAACAGCCATCTGCCCACTTTGACCTCTCAAAGTGTTGGGATTACAGGGATGAGCTACCAGACCTGGTCTATAAAAAACTTTTACAAGCTTCAAAATAATGAGAAGGAACTAAAACTTTAGTTTGACAAAATCTCTCTTGTTTATTTATTCTGGATTGGAACCTAGAAGTTGACCTTCAGGAATCCATTTTGCAGAGAGAAATTTTACCTTTTCAGAAACCAGACACCAGGTGATGAAATGTGATATTTTGGTAAAAAGGACAACAATCATCAGGATGATATCAGAGGTATGATGAATAAATTTTAATGTCATTGTACTACAAATGGCTTTTTGTAAGGAGATTAGAACAAACTCTTTGTGCTTGAGTCTAGTCCTTATCACAGATACAGGTGTCACAAAGAGTTGTGACTTATTTCTATAATTAGGTTTAAAGATTTAAAAAACTGCTATTTGATTTTTATTTATCCTATATGAATTGTTCATTAGATTGACTGGTTTGTTTTTCTCCTCTGCTTAACTTTTTTGGCATTCAGTGATTTTAAAAATACATTTTTTATTTCATTTTATCTATTAACATTTATAACTGTTTATTATATTAGTAGCTATTCTAGGAATTTATAGTATGTGTCTTTAATTTATATAACAGTGAACTGAGAATTGTTATGCACATCTTGTATAATGTAAGAAACTAAAATAGTATTCTTCCACTTACACTGTTCCCATATTTTGAGCTAATTTTGTCACGCATTTTATTTCTGCATAGCTTATAAAAGCCACAACATAGTATTATTTTTATTTAAGAGGGTTCTTTGTTAAGAAAGAAGAAAAAGTCACTTTATATTTAACCATGTATTTTCTATTTGTGCTTCTTTTTATTGGTTTGTGTAGATGTAACTTTTTCTCTGATATTTTCCTTCATTCTAAATTTTTTAACATTTCCTATAGAGTTCTATTGATGAAAAGATTGCTCAACATTTTTTTAACCTAAAAGTTTTCCTTTCCTTCATATATTAAGTATGTCTATACCATATAGAGAATTCTAGGTTGATAATAATTTTTTTTCTTTCAGTGCTTTAAAGATAGCATTTGTTTTGTTCTAGTTTGTCCTATTTTTTAAAGTTTTTGGGGGCATAGTATTTGTGTATATTTACGGGGTACATCAGATATTTCGATAAGGGACCATGTGTAATAATCATATCAGGGTAAATGGGATATTTATGATATCAAGCATTTATCCTTTCTTTTTGTTATAAACATTCTAGTTATACTTTTCTAGTTACCTTTAAATGTATAATAAATTTTAATGGCTGTAGTCACTCTGTTGTGCTGTAAGGTACTGCTCTTATTCATTCTATCCAACCATACTTTTGTACACATTAACAATCACACCCACCACTGCCCTTCCAATGTCTGATAACCATCATTCTATTCTCTACTCCCATGAGATCAATTATTTTAATTTTTAGCTCTCATGGATGAGTAAGAGCATGTGAAGTCTGTCTTCCTATGTCTGGCTTGTTTCACTTAACATAGCATCCTCCAGTTCCATCTATGTTGTTGCAAATGACAAGATTTCATTTTTTCTTATGGCTGAACAGTACTCATGTGCGAATATGTACCATATTTTCTTTACCCATTCATCTTTTTCAAATATTCGCTATTGTGAATAATGCTACAGTAAACATGGTAGTGCAGATAACTGTTTGATATGCTAATTTCCTTTCCTTTGGTTATCTACCTAGCAGTCAAATTGCTGGATGATATGGTAATTCCTTTTTTTTTTTTTTTTTGAGACAAAGTCTTGCTCTGTCTCCAGGCTGGAGTGCAGTGGCACAGTCTCAGCTCAGTGCAACCTCCACCTCCGAGGTTCAAGCAATTCTTCTCCCTCAGCCTCCTGAGTAGCTGGGACTCCAGGTGTGCTCCATTACACCCAGCTAATTTTTGTATTTTTAGTAGAGACTGTGTTTCACCATGTTGGTCAGGATGGTCTCGATCTCTTCACCTTGTGATCCACCTGCCTCAGCCTCCCAAAGTGCTGGAATTATTGGCAAAACCCACCACACCCAACCCCTATTTTTAGTTTTCTGAGAAACCTCCATACTGTTTTCCATAGTGGCTATCGTAATTTACCTTCCTACCAGCAATGTACAAAGGTTTTCTTTCTACACATCCTTGCCAACATTTGTTATTGCTTGTCTTTTGGATAAAAGCCATTTCAGCTGGAGTGAGACGATATGTCATTATAGTTTTTGACTTACAATTCTTTAATGATCAGTGATGTTGAGTATCTTTTGTGTACCTGTTTTACATTTGTCTGTCTTCTTTTGAGAAATATCTACTCAAATGTTTTGCCCAGTTTTCATCATGTTATCAAATTTTATCCTATTGAGCTATTTGAGCTCTTTACATACTCTGGTTGTTAATCCCTTGTCAGATGGGTAGTTCATAAACATTTTCTCCCATTCTGTGGGTTGTTTGTTGATTGTTTTCTTTGCTGTGTAGGTTTTTAAGTTGATGTGATCTCATTTGTTCATTTTTGATTTGGTTGCCTGTGCTTGTGGGAGATTACTCAAGAAATCTTTGACCAGACCAATGTCCTGGAGATTTTCCCAATTTTTTTCGTAGTAGTCAAGTAGTTTGAGGTCTTATATTTTAGCCTTTAATTCATTTTGATTTGATTTTTGTATATTATAAGAGACAGAGATCTAGTTTCATTCTTCTGCATATGGATATCCAGTTCTCCCAATACTATTTTATTAATGAGACTGTACTTTAACCAATGCATGTTCTTGGCAACTTTGGTCAAAATGAGTTCACTGTAGGTATGTGGATTTGGTCCTGGGCTCGCTCTTCTGTTCCACTGGTCTGTCTATGTGTCTGATGTTATGTCAGTACCATGCTGTTTTTTGCAGTAAAATTTGAACTCAAATAATGTGATTCCTTGAGTTTTGGCCGTTTTGCCCAGGATGATTTTGGCTACACTGGATCTTTTGTGGTTCCATTTAAATTTTAGAATTATTTTTTATATGTCTGTGAAGAATAACATTGGTGTCTTGATAGGGATTGTGTTGACTGTAGACTTCCTTGGGTAGTATGAACAGTTTAACAATCTTGATTATTCCAATCCATAAACATAAACTATCTTTCCTTTTCTAAATGTCTTTTTCAATCCTTAACATCAATATTTTATAGTTTTCATTGTAGAGATAATTCACTTCTTTGCTTAAGTTTACTGCTGGGTGTTTTATTTGTAGCTCTTGTAAATAATATTACTTTATTGATTACTTTTTCACATTGTTCAGTGTTGGCATATAGAAATGCTACTGATTTTATTGATTTTGTATCCTGTAACTTTACTAAATTGATTTATCAGTTCTAATAATGTTCTGGTGGAGTTTAGGTTTTTCTAAATATAAGGTCATATCTATAAACAAGGAAAATTTAACTTCTTCATTTCCAACTTGTGTGCCTTTTATTTATTTATGTTGTCTAATTGCTCTAGCCAGGACCTTCCATACTATGTTGGGTAACACTCGTGAAAGTGGACATCTTTATCATGTTTCAGATTTTGGAGGAAAGGCTTTTAGTTTTTCCTCATTCACTTTGATACTCGATGTGTGTCTGTTGTATATGGCTTTATTAAGTTGGGGTATGTGGCTTCTCTACCCAAGTTTTTGAGGGTTTTTATTACAAAGGGATGTCGAATTTTATCAAATGCTTTTTCAGCATTAATTGAACTGATAATATGGTTTATGCCCTTCATTCTGTTGATATATTGTATCACACTGAGTGATTTGTGTATGTGAAACCATCTTTGCATCTCTGGGCTAAGTCCCACTTGATCATGATCAATGACTTTTTAATGTACAGTTGAATTCAGTTTACTAGTAGAATTTTTTCATTAATGTTTATCAGAGACATTGGCCTTTAGTTATCTTTTTTGTTGTGTCTTTGTCTGGTTTTGGCATCAGGGTAATAGTGGCCTCATAAAATGACTTTGGACATATTCCCTCCTCTATTTTTCAGAATAGTTTGAATAGAATTGGTATTGGTTCTTCTTTAAATGTTTTGCAAAATTCAGCAGTAAAGCCATCAGATATCAGATATCAAGCTTATCTTTGCTGAGAGACTTTTTATTAAGGCTTCAATCTCATTACTTATATTGGTCTATTTAGGTTTTCACTTTCCTTGTGGTCCAATTTTGGTTGGTTCCATGTGTCCAGAAATGTATACATTTCTAATTAGATTTTCTAATTTATGGGCATATAGTTGCTCATATCAGTCTCTAATGATCCTTCAAAGTTCTGCAGTATCAATTTTAATTTATCCTTTTTCTTCTATGATTGTACTTGAATCTTCTCTTTTTTCTTCTTTTTTGGGGGAATCTGGCTAAAGGCTTGTCAACTTTATCTTTAAAAAAAATTTTTATTTTCTTGACCTTTTGTATTTTTTTTTTTGTTTCAATTTAATTCATTTCTGCTCTGGTCTTTATTATTTCTTTCCATAGACTAACTTTGGGTTTGGTTTGCTCTTGCTTTTCTAGTTCTTTAAGATGTGTTATTAGGTTGTTTATTTAAAGTTTCCTACTTTTTTTGACATAGGTAATTATTGCTATAAACTTTCCTCTTAATATGGTTCTGTTCCATGGGTTTTTAAATGTTGTGTTTCCATTTTTGTTTGATTAAATAAATTTTTAATTTTTAAAAATTTCTTCATTGACCTACTAATTATTTGGGAGTACATGATTTAATTTCCATGTGTTGTATAGTTTCCAAAGTTCCTCTTGTTCTTGATTTCTAGTTTTATTCCATTGTGATCAGAGAAAACAGTTGAAATGATTTTATCATTTTTTAAGATTTTAAGACTTGCTTTGTGTCCTAACGTATGGTCTATTCTTAGGAACAATCTTTGTACTGAGAAGATATTTACAGGACATTTTATTCAATGACAGCACAACATATTGTGTTGTCATTTAATAAAATGTCCTGTAAATAACTGTTTTCTCCATTTAGTCTATAGTGCAGTTTAATTCTGATGTTTCTTTGTTGATTTTCTCTTTGGATGATCTGTCCAATGCTGAAAATGGGTTGTTGAGGTCTCCAGCTATTATAGCTTTGGGGTCTCTCTTTTAGCTTTAATAATACTTGCCTTATATATGTGAATGCTCCAATGTTGGGTACTTATATATTTACAATTCTTATATACTCTTGATGAATTGACCCCTTTATCATTATAAAATAATGCTTTTTGACTTTTCTTATAGTTTTTGTCTTCAAATCTATTTTATCTTATAAAAGTATAACTTCTGCTTTTTTTGGTTTCTATTTCCACAGAAAATCTTTTTCCATTCCTTATTTTCAGTGTATTTGCATCTTTATAGGTAAAGTATGTTTCTTGTAGGCAGCAGATAATTGGGTCATGTGTTTTGTTGTTTAATCCACCCTATGTATTTTGATTGAAGAGCTTAGACCATTCACATTAAATGTTATTATTGATAAGTAAAAACTCACTATTGCAATTTTGTTGTTTTCTGCTTTTTGCCTGGCCTTTTCTTCCTTCCTTCTTTCCTTCCTTCCTTTCTTTCTTCCTGTGTTTCTTTTTGTGAAAGAAATTTTCTCTGGTGGGATGTTTTCATTTCTTGCTTTTTATTTTTTGTGAATTTATTAAAGGTTTTTTATTTCAGCTTACTATGAGGACTGCAAATAATATCATATAGTTTATTATTTTAAAATTATAGCTAAACTCAGATTCCAAAAACAAACAAGCAAAGAAAATAAAAACTACACTTAAACCTTCTCTCTCCTGCTTTTCAACTTTTTGTTGTTTCTATTTCTATCTTATTATACTGTCTATATCCTGAAAATTACTGTAGTCACTATTTTTGTTAGGTTTATCCTTTAGTCCTTCTACTCAAGATGCAAGTAATTTACACACCACAATTACAGTGTTATAATATTCTGTGTTTGTGTACTTACTATTCCCAACGGGTTTTATACCTTGAGATAATTTATTATTGCTCATTAAAGTCCTTTTCTTCATTATTGAAGTTCCTTTAGAATTTCTTTTAGGACAGATCTGATGTTGACAAAATTCCTCAGATTTTGTATGTCTGGGAAAGTCTTTATTTCTTCTTCATGTTTGAAGGATATTTTTAGTAGGTATAATATTCTATGATAAAAGGTTTTTTTTTGTTTTGTTTTGTTTTTCCAGCACTTTAAATATGTCATGTCACTTCTTCTTGTCTGTAAAGTTTCCACTGAGAAGTCTGCTGCTGATGCATTGGAGAATCTTTGTGTTATTTGTTTCTTTTCTCTTTCTACTTTTATAAAACTTTGTTTATTTTGACCTTTAAGAGTTTGATTATAAAATGTCTTGAGGTAGTCTTATTTTGGTGAAATACACTGGATGTTTCATAACTTTCTTGTACTTAAATTTAGATATCTTTCTCTAAGTTTTTACATGTTTTTGTTATTTATCCCTTTGAATAACCTTTCTAATCACATCTTTGTCTCTATCTCCTCTTTAAGCCCAATAACTCTTAGATTTGTCCTTTTGAGGCTATTTTCTAGATCTTGTAGGCATGCTTCCTTTATTTATTCATTTTTATTTTATCTCCTCTAACTGTGCGTTTTTATATATTCTGTCGAGCTCACTATTTTTTCTGCTTGATCATTTCTGCTTTCTAGAAACTCTGATGCATTAATTTTGTCAAATTTTTCAGTTTCAAAATTTCTGCTTATTCTTTTAAATTGTTTCAATCTCTGTTAAATCTATCTGAAAGCATTCTGCATTTCTTCTCTGTGTTATCTTTTCTGATCTTCCTAAAAGCAGCTATTTTGAATATTCTTTGTGAAAAGTCACATATCTCTGCCACTCCAGGATTGGTCACTGGTGCCTTACTTAGTTCATTTGGTGAGATCATATTCTCCTGAATGGTCCTGAGCTTCTGAATGTGCATCAATGTCTGGGCATTGAAGAGTTAGGTATTCATTCTAATCTTTGCAGTCAAGGCTTGTGTGTATCCATCTTTCTTAAGAAGGCTTTCCAAGTATTCAAAGGGAATTGAGTGTTGTAACCTAAGTCTTTGGTAACTATAGCTGTATCTGCATTAGGTGACACCCCAAGCTCAGTAACTGGGTGACTCTTGCAGACTCATAAATGTACTGCCTTTGTAGTCTTGGTGGAGATCTAGGATAATTCCCTAATTGTTCAGCAGGGACTCTTGTTCCTTTTCCTTTCTTTCTCCCAAATAAACAGCATCTCTCTCTCCATGCTGAGCTGCTTGGAATTGGGATAAGAGTGGCACAAGTTCTCCTATGACTACCACCACTGCAAACGTGCTGGGTCACACCTGAAGCCAGTGCAGTACTGGTTCTTGCCTAAGGCCTGTGACAACTACTACTTAGCTACTGCTGATGGTTATTCAAGGCTTAAGAGTTCTTTATTCAGCAGATGGTGAATCTAGCCAGACCCATGTCTTTCCTTTTAGGGCATTGGTTTCCCTCCTGGACTAGAGTACATCTAGAAATACCATCTTGGAACTGGTTCCTATAATTATCAAGTAGGAACCTACTTGATAATTTAGTTTACTGTGGTTAAGCTGATACCCAAGTTGCAGGACAAAGTCCTTTTTACTCTTCTCTCTCCTTATCTCAATCAGAAGTCTCTCCTCACAGTCACTATCATCCTGGGCCTGTGATGACTACTGCCTGGCTACAACTGATGTTTATTCAAGGCTCAAGCATTCTTTGATCAGCAGGTCATGAATCCTACCAGTCTCTCCTTTCAGAGTAACAGGTTCCTTTCTGGCCCAGGGCAGGTCTAGAAATGCCATCCAGGAGCTAAGGCCTGCAATCGGGGATTTTAGGAGTCTGTGTGATGCTTTATTTTACTGTGGCTCAGCTGGTACCCAGGTTGCAAGACAAAGTCCTTTTTACTCTTTCTGCTCCTTTTCTCAAGTAGAAGAAGTCTTTCCCCATTGCCAACACAGCTGGCAATGCTGTTGGGTCACACCTGAAGCCAGCACAGTACTAGATCTTACTCAAGTCCTGTTGTGACTGCTGCCAGGCTACCACTGATGTTTATTCAAGGCCCACGGCTCTTTCATCAGCAGGTGTTGAAGCCTACCAGGAGTGAGTCCTTCCCTTCAGGGCAATATGTTCTCTTCTGACCCAGGGTGGGTCTAGAAATGTCATCCAGTAGCTAGGGTCTGAAATGAGGGATTCAGGATTCTGCTTGGTGCTTTATTTTGGTGTGGCTGAGCTGGTATCCAACTTCCAAGGCAAAATCATTTTTACTGTTCCCTCTACTTTCCTCATGCAGAGAAACTGCAAGTTTCATTGCCTAGGGTCTCCCCCAGAACCACAAACTTCATTGCCTAGGGTTGGGATAGGGGTTATAAAATGACTCTCTTGGCTACTCTAGATGGTGTCTCACCGGGTTACATATACCCCAAGCCTACTGGCGCCAAGCCTAGCTGAGCATTAGGAGTTGCCCAGGAATTGCTGTCCTTGTGCCCTAGACTGCCTTTCAAGATTATTTAGAACCTCAGAACACTTTAGTCTTAGGTGATAGCGCTAGCCAGCACTCAGGTTCTGAATGCTGGAGTGGGCAATTCTTCTCTGGCTAGGGCTCCTCTAAATGCTCCCCGTGGCCACTGGCTGAATTCTGCATTGTATTATTATTTGCTGTGAAAGGGCACCCCTGAGTTCCAGTGCAAAATCTCACCATCACTTTACTCCCCCTCCCCCAAGCTCACAGATTCTCTCCTTCTGACTCCACCCCACCATTTCACAGAGCTGCCATGAGATGGGGGAGTAGTATAGGTGATTCAAGACTTTCTTACCTTTCTCAATGTCTCTCTTCACGATATGGTGTTAAAACCAGGTATTGCGATCACTCACCTGATTTTTGGTTCTTATGAAGGTGCTTTCTTTTGTGGATAGTTGTTCAATTTGGTGTTCCTGCAGAAAGGATGATTGCTAGAGAATTCTATTCAGCTATCTTGTTCCTTGATGTTGGTCTTAATACAACTATACTCATGGGTAAGCAAAATGGAATTCAGAGACGCTAACTACCAAAGTTACAAAGGTAGTGTCAGAATTAGAGTTTGAATAAATTCTATCTTATCTGAAGCTTTTTTTTTTTTTTTTGGTCTACTACAATACACTTACCTCCCTGTTAGATAGATGTTCTACAATATTGCTTAATTAAATTAAAAAGTTAATCTTTATAAGTAGAAGCTGAGCAACAAGGCAAGTCTAAACTTAATTCATATGCTTTTCTTCAAAAATTAATTATACTACGTTGCCCAAGTTTTGGCAACTTGTTTTCATGACTTAATATTATTTAGTGTTTCTGATTTTCAGTAAGGTTATGTCAACAAAAGATTGTGATACAGAATGTGAAGCTAATGAGTAAGAGAGACAGGATTTGAAGTGTCAGATATGTCTCAATTCTGAATCATTGAGTCAGCAAGCCAGTAAATTTTTAAAAATAATAACCAAGGAGAAAAAAATGAAAGGGGAGAAAAGGTCAGGAACATTTTCTTTCTTCACAAGTTATACTTGTTTCTGCAAATGGTTTTAATGAATCATTTCAAATTTGAACAAGAAACAGATGTCTGTTAATTAGAGATTTGAATTTAATGACATGGTTGCATAGGTATGGCACACAAAACATCTGTGTTCTAGTACCTAACATTAATTTAATTTCTTTACAGGAGTCATTTACGTTTTTCTTCATTTTCAATAAATTGTTTTTACTGCTCAAAATAACATTGTAGTTGTGAAGCCATTGGCATCTAAACAGACAGAATGCTATGAGGCTGACTCCACAGTCTTCAACAAGTTCTGTATTCTCATAATGGACCACAGGCATAAATAATAAGAATAAAATAAATTAATTCTGAATTATGTACATACTACATTCTTTGTGCCATGTAAGGAGATCTAAGTATTAGTAGGATTAAGTCATACCACATACAATTGTAAAGTACTAGTTTAGGGTTGGATCTTTTTTAGGTTTCACTTTACTTGTTCTTTACACTATTATACTTGTGAAATACAAGGTAAGAACCAGTCTTATGCTTGCTGTCTAAGCAGTTTATTTAGAAAAATAAATGCAGTTTTTTACTCTTATTTAAAATTTAACTTAAAATATATATACACATTTATTGGATATTTGCCGGGGGCCAGGTCTTGGGTAAGGCACTTTACATATATTATTTGGTCCCACTCTCTACATTTATGGATGAGGAAACTGACGCTCAGTAAGGTTATAACAACATGCTAGGAATCACAAAGTTAACAAATGACAGAGCTGTGTTAAGAGCAAGAATTCCTTTTTTTATCTGAGCCTTTGCTCTTTTTAAGTTATTTTTTTCCCCATAGGTTATTGGAGAACAGGTGGGGTTTGGTTACATGAATAAGTTCTCTATTGGCGATTTATAAGATATTGATGCACCCATCGCCCGGGCAGTGTACACTACACACTATTTGAAGTGTTTTATCTCTCATCTGCTTCCCACTCTTTCCCCCTGAGTCCCCAAGTCCATTGTACCATTTTTACGCCCTTTTATTCTCATAGCTTAGCTCCCACTTAAGAGTGAAAACATACAATATTTGGTTTTCCAGTCCATCTCATCCAGGTTGCTGTGAATGCCATTAATTCATTCCTTTTTAGGGCTTAGTAGTATTCCATCATGTATATATCACAGTTTATTTACCCATTTGTTAATTGATGGGCATTTGGGTTGCTTCCACATTTTTGTGATTGCAAATTGTGCTGCTATAAATATGTATGTACAAGAATATTTTTCATATGATGACTTCTTTACCTCTGGGTAGATACTCAGTAGTAGGATTGCTGGATCAAATGGTCGTTCTATTTTAATTCTTTAAGGAATCTTCACACTGTTTTCCATAATGGCTGTACTAGTTTACATTCCCACCAGAAATGTAAAAGTGTTCTCTGATCACTGAAGTCAAACCAACATCTATTCTTTTTGGGGGGGATTATGACCATTCTTATAGGAATAAGGTAGTATAGCACTGTGGTTTGGATGTGCATTTCCCTGATTATTAGAGATGTTGAACATTTTTTCATATGTTTTTTGGCCATTCATATATCTACTTTTTTTTCCCTAGACTTGGATAGTCCCAATGAGCACATCTATCTACTTTTGAGAATTGTCTCCTCATATCCTTAGCCCACTTTTGGAAGAGAGAGTTTTTTTTCTTGTTGATTTGAGTTTAGTCAGTAGCTCTGCTATATACCAACAGTGACCAAGCTGAAAATCAAATCAGGAACTGAACCTCTTTTACAATAGCTGAAAAATATATATATTTAGGAGTACACCTAACCAAGAAGGTGAAAGATCTTTACAAGGGAAACTACAAGACACTGCTGAAAGAAATCATAGACAACACAAACAAATGAAAACACATCCCATACTCATAGGTGGGTAGAATCAATATTGTGAAAATGAACATACTCTCAAAAGCAATCTACAAAATCAATCCAGTTCCTCTCAAAATACCACCATCATTCTTCATGGAATTAGAAATAACAATTATAAAATTCATATAAAACTAAAAAAAGAACCCACATAGCCAAAACAAAATTAACCAAAAAGGACAAATCTGGAGGCATCACATTACCTGATTTCAAACTATACTATAAGGTCATAGTCACCAAAACAGCATGGTACTGGTACAAAAGTAGGCACACAGACCAATGGAACAGAATAGATAACCCAGAAATAAACCCAAATACTTACATTCAACTGATCTTCGACAAAGCAAACAAAAATGTAAAACAAGGAAAGGACATCCTTTTCAGCAAATGGCGCTGGGATAATCAGCTAACCATCTGTAGGAGAATGCAACTGGATCCTTGTCTCTCACCTTATACAAAAATCAACTCAAGATGGATTAAAGGCTTAAATCTAAGACATGAAACTATGAAAATTCTAGAACATAACATTGGAAAAAGCCTTCTAGATATTGAGTTAGGGAAGGATTTTATGACCAAGAATCTGAAAGCAAATGCAATAAAAACAAAGGGGACTTAAGTAAACTAAATAATTTTTGCATGACAAAAGAACAGTCCGCAGAATAAACAGACAAGCCACAGAGTAGGAAAAAAATCTTTGCAATCTATACGTCTGATAAAGGGATAATATCCAGTATCTACAATGAACTCAAACAAATCAACATGAACATTTGCTCTTAACCTCTGAGTGCATGGTCCTTGAGAAATGTATTCCACTCCAAGTCAGAGATCAGTAAATGAAACAATTTCTATTTCTGCTACACAAGTCCATTCACTATAGAATTCAGAATAATTCAACTTACTTTCTTAGGGTTATCCCAGGACTACTCTTTGGGTCCAATTTTTAATACATGTTTCAAAAGTCATGAGAAGTTGGGCCAACATCAGTATGTTCAAAAAGGTTACTAAATCTCAAGAGAAAGGCATACAGGGCAGACACTGGGGCCTAGACCAGTATTCCCCACATTTGAACTAAAACACCCTCTGCTCTCAGGAGAGAGTGATGGAAACTTTCTCATAGTGTCTTAATAGGCATCTAGGAAAAGTAAAACACTCTCTGTAGTCAAGTGGAGTGCTAGGGAAAGTGGTTTGTTGCTTTAAAATGCAGACAGTTTGCTGTGAAAAGGAGAGTTAAATATCCAGTCTTCATTACTCTCCTAGTGGCTGGGCCACATATGGTTCCTGAAAACTTAGATTCCAATACCTCAAGAAGAAAAAGTTGCTGATTGAAATAACTTTATATTTGCAAAGAGGTATTGTGCATATAATAGAATGGAAGATCTGGTAGAGAGCAAAGGTCTGGAGAAGTGAATAAAATAAACTTGTCAAGACATAAGGACATGAGAATTCAGGTTGGGAGACCAAGGGCAATGGCAGAGCTTATGCAGCAGAGTCCCTGGGAGCCAATGTGGAGATAAAAATGTGGAATATACTACTGGGCATCTACCCAAAGGAAAAAAACTCACTTGTGAAAAAGACACATGCATGTTTTTAACAGAACATTTTGCAATTGCAAGGATGTGGAACCAAGTGACCAACAACAAATAAGCAGATAAAGAAAACGTGGTGTGTGTGTGTGTGTGCGTGTGTGTCTGTATATATACACACACACACGCACACACACACATACATATGTACCATGGAATACTACTCTGCCATAAAAAGCAATGAAATAATGTCTTTTGCAGCAAGTTGGATGGAGCTAAGGCCATTATTCTAAGTGAAGTAACTCAGAACGGAAAGCCAAATATTGTATGCTCTCACTTAGCTATGAGTACGCAAGGCACAAGAATGATATAATGGACTCTGGGAATTAGGGGTATGGGGAAGGTTGGGAGAAATGTGAGGGATCAAAGAATATATATGAGGTATAGTGTACACTGCTCTAGTAATGGGTGCACTAAAATCTCAGAAATCACCACTAAAGAACTTATCCACGTAGCCAAAAACCACTTGTGCACTCAAAAACTATTGAAATAGAAAAAAATTAAGAAAGTGGAGTGCCAAAGAAAGCAATAGAAGGCTGCAGTGCCCCAGGTAGAGCCAGAACACACCTAAAGTGGAGCAAGACTGTGAGGTGGAAGTTTGAGAGAATCTCTTTTTTTAGCACCACAGGGGCCCTTAGAGCATTATATCTCAATGTGAGCAGTTTCAACGGCCTCTCAAAAAGAGTCTACAGGTTTTTTCTTTTGTATAATTTCTTTTCTACACATGAGAAGAAACAGCAGAGGCACAAACTTGCCACATGAGAAATTTTTTACTAATCATAAATTAGTAAAGGGTGATGATGTGTACACTTTGGGGCCTTTTATGGCCTCTTGATTTTATTTTTAGGTTGAGGGGTATATGTGCAGGTTTGTTATATAGGTAAACTCATGTCATGAGTTTAGATTATTTCATTACCCAGGTACTAAGCCTAGTACCCAATAGTTATTTTTTCTGATCCTTTCCCTCTTCCCACCCTCCACTCTCAAGAAGGTCCCAGTATCTTTCTCCTCTTTGTATGCATGCGTTCTCATCATTTAGCTCCCACTTATGCATTATTCAGCTTTCTGTTCATGTGATACTTTCTAAAGATAATGGCCTCCATCTCATATGTCTTCCCACAAAACACATGATCTCATTCTTTTTTATGGCTGCACAGTATTCCACAGTGTATCTGTACCACATTTTCTTTATCCAATCTGTCTCTGATTTGTTCCATTTCATTGCTATTGTGAATGGTGTTACAATGAACATTAGTGTATGTGTGTCTTAATGATAGAATTATTTACATTCCTCTGAGTATAAACCCAGTAATGGGATTGCTGGGTCAAAGGCTAGTTCTGTTTTTAGCTCTGAGGAATCATCAAACTGCTTTCTATAATGATTGAATTGTGGCCTTTTTATCAATCGTCTACTGGCTTCAATCATCATATCTTAGGGAGCTTATTTTCTTAGGCACTATTACAGGCACTGGGTATATAATAATAACTAAGTCATGCTGCCTTTCTGCAAAGCCTCACAATTTAATAAGGAAATACATTTGCAGACATATAATTATAATACAAGAATATGTAAACAATGATAGAGTTTCAAAGAAATTACAGAAGAGACATCACAGTAGTGGTTTAAATAGTGCTCTAGAAACTTCCAATGATAAAGTTTTTAATACTTTTATTGTAAATATTTGTATATTATTATAAACTTATGGATTTATATGTGTTTGATATGTTTCCATGCATTTCAAATACCATTCCTTTTTATGGTCAAATCATCCTATTTTAAACCATCAAATCAGGTCATAATCAAATAGTCTGAAATCCTCCTTGCTTTCTAGCAGAACAGAATTTTCCAGGCTCATTTAGCATTATTGTTACAACAAAATTTGAAACCAGCAATTCTCAATGGAGCCCTGAGAAATGTCTTCAGAGATCAAATTTTGGGTTTTAGGGGTTTATTGCTGCAATATTAACATTGTTCCAAGGACTCTTCAGTGCATAGAGCTAGTAAATACGTATTTTGTAAACAAACCAAAGTTCCATGCTATTACTTCTCATTCAGATTTTACATTATGGTGTTTTGAATTAATGTTTTTCTTTTTTTCTGTTGGGTGTTTTTTGTTTGTTTGTTTTTGTTTTTTTGGCTAGAAGTGTTGGTTCTTAGAAGCACTGTTGCGACTTTCCTACTTCTGATGTTTAGTGAGCTGGAAGGAGTGGTGCCCAGCAATTTCTTCACTCCTTCAGTTTGGTGAAGGCAAGGAAGTAAAAAAGCTCTTTTACTCCACCATCAAACGCTTGGCAAGCTGGAACACTGCAATTCCTATGATCCCACAGTTTGGCGAGTTCCAAATTCTTGTCCCACAACCAAGAAGAATAAGGCAGGCGAACACCAGAGAGTGAGTAAGGCAGAGTAGGAGTTATTAAGCAACAGAAAAACATCTCAGCAGAGAGGGGACCCTAAAAAGGGTTGTCAGCTATGGGGCTAAGTTCAGGGTTTTTATGCACTGGGAAGAAGGAGTGCACTGATTGGTCTGCAGGCCACTTTGAAAGAAACATAACTCAGAAAGAGACACAGTAGAGTAAAGAATAAGCTGGAAGCAGAAGTAAGGCTTGGCCTGCAACCAATCAGGGACTGGAGTGACATTGCACTCTACACAAATGAAGACTTGGCCCACGACCAATCACAGAAAGGTAGGAATATGTAAAATAGGTGAAAGGTAAGGACCAATTGGGAGGAAGTGCACCAAATGGGAGTGAGAGTCCTCATTCCAGTCCATTGATTCTATCTGGAACTGGCAGCTTGGTTTTCAGGCCTTAGATTGTCCTTGGCTTGAAGGTGGTGTTTCACTGGGGACTGTTCTCTGCCTGCCTAGGAATTCACCTGCCTCCTACCACTATCAGCATTGACATAATTGCTTTATTATACAATATTCCTCTATTAGGTTCAACATAGCCATACCAATATTATTACCAATAGTAAGACTACTGGATATAGTTTATGATATATGTCTCTTTTTCTCTTAATTTTAAGAATTATGGTCAAAATCCTGTGTTTACCAGGCAAGAATTTTGGCATTAGTGATTTGAAGAAATTGGATAATTTCTTCCACAGCTGACCTGGAAAATTTGGTAAACAAAGTTTTTTTAAAAAACAATTGCAGTCTGCTTCTGCTTAAGGATATAAAAAAAGATTAGTTCTTTCACTGTACAGGGAAAGTCTTGATGATGTACAAAACCATAACTTTTTTGGAATCTATCAGAGAACTGAAGTCCCAAGGCAACCAAGTAAACTAAATTCAAAAGTGTAATGAACCACTTAAAGGAAAGGTGGCACAGGAATAGTATTAATATTTCTAGAGAATACAAAGAAATGGTGGCTATCATATAAGTAGATAAAAACATAGCTACAAATGTCAATGGATTATTGAGTGTGAGCCAGCATGAGTTTAGAATCCCTGGAAACCTTAGACATGAGAGGAGTCTACAATTACAGGCATTTTCTGCAGATCTCCATCAGATGCTTCAGAGAAGTATCAGAGACAGTCTGCACTAATGAGATAATACCCTCATTGCTACACAAGCACAAAACCACTCCTACTTCACAATTCCTTTTTTTTTATAGGAAACAAGAAGATTAAGCTACTTGAGAAAGGGTAAGAAAGCTTCCTGACCTCACCCAAGCAAAGATAATTTGCTTCTGAGGGTGAGAAGGAGCAAAGTTGCTGGCCTCTATGAGATTTGTGAATTGGCTGCATGCTGGACTGAGCTTTTTCCCCAACTGCAGAGAAAATGATCCCAATTATTATTATATTTGAATTGAAAAATATGGAAACTTAGATGTCCTGAGGTGATAAAGACCAGAAATTGGAGGTGGAAGAGCAACTAGAAATTACGCAAAGGGACTCTGGAAATAAGGGAATCATGGATACAGTTACATTAACCCCAGAGTACAAATTCTACCTAAATAATTGACAAATTTCTCAACTACATAGGCATAAGGAAGAGTTCAGGGGTCAGGTAAGAAAAATAGCAACAGAAAGCCAAAAATTTGGCAGAGATATTAGCTGTGGGAGACTGCCAAAAGATATAAAAATTTATATATATATATATATATATATATATATACCCACACACACAAATTCCAAAGTTATATAGACACACACATACACTAATTTCAAAGTTATAATATATAATTCCAATGTCCAGTGTTCAAAGAGGACATGCGATAAAATCATAATACATCTTTGGGAGTGGGGTGGGGAAGAAGGCAGTCAACAGACATGGGCCCCATGTATTGGATTTATCAAAGAGTTCATGGTATATAATATAAATATATTTTAAATTTAAAAGATATTATTAATAAACAGGGAATTTCAATAGAAAATAGAAATTATATAAAACAACTAAATGGAGATTCTAGAGCTGAAGGATATAGTATCTAAAATTAAAAATTTACTAGACAGACTTAAAAGCAGTTTCAGATGAGCAGAAGAAAGAATCAATGAAATTAATAGACCCATAAAATAGCCAATGTCAAAACAGAAGAAGAGAATAAAAAAGATACTGAAGCTCCAGTGACCTGTAGTATAATACCAATAAGCCCAATGTACTTCGTAGCCTATATGTGAACATTCTTCAACAATATTAGCAAATATAATATAGGAAGGTATAAAATAGTAATACATCATGAACAAATGGGACTAATCCAATGAATGCAAAGTAGCTTACCAGAAAAACAGAATAAAGAGAAAGATATTATATAATCACTTAACAAGACACAAAAACACATTGATTCATCCATGATAATAAACTACCAGCAAACTAGGAAAAGAAGAGTACTTACACCATCTAACGGACGGCATCTATAAAGAGCATACAGCTAACATTTTACTTAATTGTGTCAGACTGAGTGCCTTCTATTTAAGATCAAAATAAGATCACCACTTCTATTCAACATCATATAGGAAGACTTAGCCAATAAAATAATAAAAATAAGTCCTAGATTTGAAAAGTATACTTTTACTCACAGATAGCATAACCATTTACTTAGAATGTTCAAACTACTCTATAAGATAGGTACTAGAACTAATTAGTCAATTAAGCAAAGTCACAAGATACAAAGTCAAAATATTAGCTGCAAAAAAATTGGGAAATAAAATTTAAATAAATACAATGTACAATGACATGGAAAATATAAGACACTTAAGATTACATTTAGGACTTGGGACCAAGATGGCGGAATGGAAGCTTCTCCAGAGTGCAGCTCCCACTGAGTGAGACACAGAACCAGAGCAATATTGCGTTTCTGAGCGAGGTACTGGTTCATCCCAAAAACACTGGTTGAACAGCAGATTAACCCCCCCAAAAAGGTGGCAAAAGCAGCCCAAAGAGGGCGAGCCAAGGCAAGGCAGGGCACTGCCCCACCTGGAAAGTGTATCTGGCACAGAGGATCGGCAGTGGGGGCATGACCTCCTTGGTACTCTGAATCAGATACAGCAATTCACTTCGATACTTGGGCAGCACACAGACGAGGAACATGCCGCCTGGCTGAGAACTGTCTGGAGTTGCAGACTTGGGCAACAGCCCAGGCCAGCAGCCCCGGCCAGACCAGTGCCTTGTCAGTGCAGACCAAGGCGGAGACTTGGAGTAACAACGAGAAAGCTTGTGAAAAGGAACTGCCCGTCCCAAAGAAGGGAGAACTGAAAGTGGGGAGGGGGATATGGCCAGATAGGCCCCACCACCACAAGATCCAGCAATCACAATCCCTCTCGCAGGAGAGTTTCACAGTTAACGCATCAGATGGAGCTCCACCTGGTAGCAGCAGGCTAGGCAGAGGGAAAGAAGCCTGCCATTGGGAAGGTGGGGCTAAGCCGACTGACATAAGTGGAAACCAGGCGAAGAATAAGCAGCAGCCTGGCTGAGTCCAAGGCAGCCCAGCAGCGCCTCCACAGGCAGACAATGAACAGACTGTCTCAAGTGGCACACTGACACCTGCATTTAAAAAAAAAAAGAAAAGCCTCATAAAGGAGAAATGACCCCAACTTTAACAGAAAGGACATCCACTCAGAGAGGATGGGAAGAAACCAGCACAAAAAGGATGAAAACATCAAAGTCCAGAATGCCTCTCCTCCCCAGAGAGATCACAACGACTCACCAGCAAGGCAACAAAACAGGTCAGAAAACAACTTTGATAAGCTGACAGAAGCAGGCTTCAGAAGATGGGTAATAACAAACTTCTCTGAGCTAAAAGTAAATGTTTTAATCCAATGCAAAGAAACTGAGAACCTTGAAAAAAGATTAGACGACATACTAACTAGCGACATGCTAACTTGAATAAACAGCCTAGAAAAGAACATAAACGACTTGATAGAGCTGAAAAACACAGCACGAGAACCTCATGAAGAATACACAAGTTTCAATAGCCAAATAGCAAGCAGAAGAAAGGCTATCAGAGATTGAAGATCAACTCAACAAAATAAAAAGAGAAAGCAAGAAAAGAGAAAAAAGAGTGAAAAGAAATAAACAAAGCCTCCAAGAGAATATGGGATTATGTGAAAAGATCTACTCTACACTAGATCAGTGTACCTGAAGAGGATGGGGAAAATGATTCCAAGCTAGAAAACATTCTTCAAGATACAATCCAGGAGAACTTCCCCAAGCTAGCAAAGCAGGCCAACCTTCAAATACAGGAAATATAAAGAACACCACAGAGATACTCCTTAAGAAAAGCAACCCCAAGGCACATAATCATCAGATTCACCAGGGTTGAAAAGAAGGAAAAAATGCTTAGGTCAGCCAGAGAGAAAGGTCGGGTCACCACAAAGGAAAGCCCATCAGACTCACAGCAGATCTCTTGCAGAAATGCTACAAGCCAGAAGGAAGTGGGGGCCAATATTCAACATCCTTAAAGAAAAGAATTTTCAACCCAGAATCTCATATCCAGCCAAACTAAGCTTCATAAGTGAAGGAGAAATAAAATCCTTTACAGACAAGCAATTACTGAGAGACTTTGTTGCCACCAGACCTGCCCTACAAGAGCTCCTGAAGAAGCACTAAACACAGAAAAAAAAATCCAGTACCAGCCACTGCAAAATGAACCAAATGGTAAAGACCAACGACACAATGTGGGAACTGCATCAACCAATGGGCAAAACAAACAACCAGTAACAAAATGGCAGGATCAAATTCACACATAACAATATTAATGTTAAATGTAAATGGCCTAAATGCCCCAATCAAAAGACACAGACTGGCAAACTGGGTAAAAAGTCAAGACCCATTGGTGTGCTGTATTCAGGAGAGCCATCTCACACCCAGAGACACACATAGACTCAAAATAAAGTGACAGAAGAAGATCTACCAAGCAAATGGAGAGCAAAAAGAAAGCAAGGGTTGCAATTTCAGTCCCTGATAAAATGGACTTTAAACCAACAAAGATCGAAAGACACAAAGAAGGGCATTACATTATGGTGAAAGGATCAATACAACAAGAAGAGCTAACTATCCTAAATATATATGCACCCAATACAACAGCACCCAGATAAATAAAGCAAATTCTTAATGACCTACAAAGAGACTTAGACTCCAGCAGAATAATAATGGGAGATTTTAACACTCCACTGTCAACATTAGACAGATCAACGAGACAGAAAATCAACAAGGAAATTTCCAGGAGTTGAACGCAGAACTGGAAAAAGCAGACATAATAGACATCTACAGAACTCTCCACCCCAAAGCCAAAGAATATACATTCTTCTCAGCACCACATTGCACTTACTCTAAAATTGACCACATAATTGGAAGGAAATCACTTGTCAGCAAATGCAAAAGAACAGAAATCAACAGTCTCTGAGACCACAGTGCAATCAAATTAGATCTCAGGATAAAGAAACTAACTCAAAACTGCACAACTTCATGGAAACTGAACAACTGTCTCCAGAATGTTGACTGGATAAATAATGAAATGAAGGCAGAAAAAAAGATGTTCTTTGAAACCAATGAGAATGAGGACACAACGTACCAGAATCTCTGGGACACATTCAAAGCAGTGCCTAGAGGGAAATTTATAGCAATAAATGCCCACATGAGAAGTGAGGAAAGACCTAAAATTGACACCCTATCATCAAAATTGAAAGAGCTAGAGGAGCAATATCAAAAAAACTCAAAAGCTAGCAGAAGACAAGAAATACCTAAGATCAGAGCAGAACTGAAGGAGATAGAGACATAAAAAACCCAACAAAAAATCAATGAATCCAGGAGCTAGTTTTTTGAAAAGATCAACAAAATAGACAGACCACTAGCCAGATTAATAAAAAAGAAAAGAGAGAAGAATCAAATAGATGCAATATAAAAATGATAAAGGGTATATCACCACCGATCCCACAGAAACACAAACTACCATTAGATTACTACAAACAACTCTACGCACATAAACCAGTAAACCTGGAAGGAATGGATAAATTCCTGGACACTTGTACCCTCTCAA
>CAUYQU010006279.1:0-49005 GCA_963574635.1 Cheracebus regulus
AAATAAAATTTTTTTTCTTAGACACAGGGTATTGCTATGTTTGTCAGACTGGTCTCAGACTCCTGGGCTCAAGGCATCCTCCTGCCTGGGCCTCCCAAAGCACTGAGATTATAGGCATTAGCCACTACCCTCAGCCTAACTTTTTTCCTGTTACTGGACATTTAGGTTCTTTCCAGTTTTTCTCTATTACAAAGAAATGCTATACTGATGATCTTTGAAAGCCTGAAGGAATATGTCTACAGGATGGATTGTAAAAATAGGATTGCAGAGTCAAAAGGTATATGCATATGCCAAATAGTTTCTGCCTGTCACTGCAGACCCACTCATATCCTTTAGCACCCTCTTTCTTGCCCAAGAAGACTGACCCATATGGACTGTAACTATAGGCTCCCTTGTGTCTGGCTTCTGTTTGGATTTTGCTAGTGGGAGGTACAGGCAAGAGATTGGAAGAAAGGAAGAGAGTGAGTCTGGGTTATTTGTTTCTCTCAATACCCTCCCTGCTACCACAGTATATTGGTTGTATCCTTTTGTCAAAGGCCACAGCTTCTGGCAAGCTGCCCTTCCATACAGCTCCAAGTTCTGCTAACTACTCCCTGCTCTCACTCCCTCAGACCTAGGATGGTAATGGTTTCCTGCTCTGGCCAACCATCCCTTGTTGGCTTCCCTAAGACCTTTATTGAATGTTCTCAATTACCCAGTTTGAAAGTGCCATCTGTTTCATGCCAGGACCTTGACTGATACCATGCATTTTGAATTTTGATGCATATTCCTAAATTGTCTACTAAAAGGCTGTAGCCATTTGTCCTCCTACTAACAGTGTATGAGTGCCCAGTTAATCCACTTTGTGCAGACTGCTAGAGGGAGTACTGAGTAAGCAAGAGCTTAAATGCTTTGAAATTCAATGATGTACACAATGATGGCCAATTCATCATGATGGATAAAAGGTCAGAGCTGCTTAAGATTCCCCTCTCCCTGTGTCATTAAAGAATAATTCTGGAGCTGACCAAAGACCTTCAGAAAAATTCTCTGTGTGACTTTTGCTCTCAATCAAATGTCCCTTTTTTAAACTTCAGTGCACCATTTCCATGACTATTGGCAGGCCCAGCTCACATGCAGTGAAGCAGAACTATTACTGAGCCAAAAGGAGCATTTCTCTTGGTATCAGATGCCAGTTTCATGCATTGGCTTAATCACAAATTCCACAGAAATCTCAAGAAAGGCTCTGAATAAGCAACATAACTATCCACGCCTGTTTTAGGGAGTATTCCTCAGAGAATCCTGGAAATAGGACAAACTGTAATGGACCCACAAACTGTTGAGTGTCAAAATTTTTTCTGGGTGCTGGGTGCAGTGGCTTACACCTGCAATCCTAGCACTTTGGGAGGCCAACGTGGGCAGATCACCTGAGTTCAGGAGCTCAAGACCAGCATGGGCAAAATGGGGCAACTGTCTCTACTAAAAAATACAAAAAAATAGCAATGCATGGTGGTGCATGCCTGCAATCCCAGCTACTTGAGAGGCTGAGGAAAATCGCTTGAACCTGGTGGGTGAAGGTCTGCAGTGAGTCAGGATCCTGACACTGCACTCTAGCCTGGGAGACACAGCAAGACTGCATCTCAAAAAAAAGAAAATTAACAAGTCTTTGTAGCTGATAATTAGGCTACAGATGATAAAACAAAATTTAGGAGAAAACATTTTCCTAGAGTTTATTGGAGCTGCTGAAGGTGTTTTTCTCAGCCATCGTAGAGGAAGAAATGGCACTGAGAAAGCTTCTAAAGAGTCTCTGTGCATGAAGCCATTTCATCTGGCAGCTTTACAGTTGAGATTCTTCCCTTATACCCCTCATTAAGGCAGAATTCTCTCTTGTTGCTACTTAACTGGACTTCAATATCCAGAATACCCTCATCTTCCACTCCCTGTTAAGCTTGCAGAATTCTGATTTTTCTTCATTATGTCCTCATTGTCCAAACATGATCATCTTTTTCTCCAGTCTATTACAATTGCCCAGTATCCATTCATATGCATATGTTAATATTACATGAAGATTTTTTTTCACCAGCCTAACTAGAAGAAATGAGCCTCCTTTTACAAAGATTCTTAATTGGGGCATTGCCTTATACAGTTTCCTGAATTTAAAGAGCTATGGGAGGCTGGCACTGACTGGTCTGTGGTCACCAGCAGAAAAATATTGTCACTTAGCTGTTGAAATAACTGTTTCAGCTTTATACCTCCTTTGTGGTAGGAACAGTGATGGATCAGGCGGCAAGGTTTGTTTACTTAAGGTAAAATGGCAGATTTTATCAGAATAATGCAATGGTTTGAGTTTCATTTATAAAGATGACACTATTGACCTACCACAGGAAAAGGAACACATGTGCCTTGAATTATTTTAATGTTTTGTAGGGTTTTTTTGTTTTGTTTTTTACCAAATTGGGCTGAGGCATCCACAGCCTCCTGTTCATAATTCCTTAGGGTTGAAAGCCAGCATGGTGGATAACAGGGACCACAGAGGCTAGAAGAAAAATTCCAATTGGTTTAGATCTTAAGGCTAACAACTGTCACCCTATACTATCCTCATACTGACTACTAACATTTATTGAGCTCCAGCAATGTGCTTGCCACAATGCTATGAACTTTATGAGCATTGCCGCTTTAACCTTCATACAACTCTAAGAGGTCATACTATCATTATTCACATTTTACTGAGCCACAGTAGAAAGATTAGTGACTTGCCCAAGGTCACACTGCTTAGAGATGGCAGAGTTCAGATTTGAATCCAAATGTCCTAAGTCAAATTCACCAGTAGCAGAGCCTGAGATAAAATTCAGGTGCAAGTTATTCATGAAGCATATGGTACCAGAAGAAATCAGCAAAGGAAGTGGGGGAAGGAATATTTATCACTTTTCTCAGTGGTACATTAAAAAGTACCTCAAAACCTGGTAATTTAAAATAGCAACAAATCTTTATCATCTCATATTTTTCTGTGGGTCAGAAATCTGGAGTAGCTTAGTTGGGAGGCTCTGACTTAGGGTCTCTCATGAGGTCGCAGTCACATTGTCAGCTGAGGCTGTAGTCATCTGAAGGATTGACTGAGGCTGGAGGATCCACTTCCAAGATGGCTCCCTCATGTAAATAGCAAACTTGTGCTGGCTACTGGTGAGAAGGCTTAGTTCCTTGACACATGGACCTCTTCATAGGACTACTTGAGTGTCTGCTTCACAAGGCAAATGGCTTCCCCCAAAGAGGACAGACCAAGACAGAGCAAGGTAGAAGCCACAATGAATTTTATGATCTAGCCTTGGAAGTCACACATCATCATTTTCACAATATCCTATTGGTCACATAGGTAAACCCTATTCATTGTAGAAGGGTACCTACTATACAAGGGCATGAAAATCAGAAAACAAGAGTCATCAGAGGTCATTTTGGAGGCTGGCTACCACATATGCCAAGAAGGGATAAAAGCCAAGCAAGAGTAAAATTTCAGGCAAAGTTCCTGCCTTACCGCAATCCTACAGTGAACTCTGAAGAGTTAGTTGCATCTCAAAGTTTGTCCCGCTCCAAGAAAAAAAGATCCAGGATTTTATGGTCCTACAACAGTAAGATATATGCATGGCCTGTGAACTTCCAGGTATTTCTGACTGTCTAGGCAAAGGAAACAGCTCCAATAACCAAAAAGATAGTACCAGAAAGGTCACAGATGTTATTAATAGCTGTTGAAAGCACACCAAAGCTGGGAGCTGGGCTCAGAGATTCAGTAAATGGAACAGAGGGAATCTAGGTGAGGCCCTAACAACTTCCTTCTACTCTGGGTTATCTCCTACTCCAGAATTCCCACTCTGAAATACTATCTTGCAACATTTGGCTTTTGACTTTGTTAAGATCTTCGGCTTTAAAATTGTGACCAAGAAATGCACACCTTGTACACACTTCTCTAGAGGGAAATGTGACTTTCTTGAAGCCCTTCTTGATCGACATTATGCTCTCCATCTTACTTATCTAGAGTTTTAAATAATAATACATTTAAATACATATTATATATTATTATATATTGCATATTTATATATAATTATATATAGTATATATTTAATATTTAATATACATTTATTATGCCTTATAAATGTTTACATATTAACAATATATTGTATATTAATTATATATTTATATGTAAATATTATATATACCTTATATGTAATTTTATAATCTCAATATAATAGTTCAATAGACAAAATTCACTTTTGTCAAGATTTGTTGTTGTTTTTCTCTCTCCTTTGGACTCCTCATCCTGACTTCTCACCAATTGTTTATTGTATTCACTTCTAGCACCAACCTATTACTTTCCAGGGCAAATAATGTTCTAATGTATAACTCCTTCTTAGGACTTTCAAAATAGAAACTCTTGAATATATGTGTGTATATATATGTATGTATACATATGTGGATGTATCTATGTATATATGTATATATATACTGCATGTGTGTATATATGTGTGTATATGTATATACATATAAATATATACTGCAACAATTCTAAAACTTAGTCAGACTCTCATATTTGTTGATGTTGGAGAGAAATTCAGTCCTAACCAGTCCAAGCTTGAGTGCACCAAAATTGATAACAGATCCCTAAGAATTTAGTGTATACACACACACACACACACACACACACATACACACACACACACACACCAAGGAAGCCAGGAAATGAGGCTAAGCAATCCAATGGCTAATAGTAGGATAAATAATTTAAGGAACCCAGCATTCTCATCCTCAAACCTCATAGAGCCAAACATAGAGTGCTCCAAAATTAGACTTTTTAAAAAATTTACTCCTTTTTGCATTTTCTTCCTCAGCGTTGGTGGAAGGAACATCAGGAGCAATCCTATAATGATGTGGCTTTGTTGAGGGGAATTTAGATTCATTAAGAGCAAGTCACTCATTCATCTACACAGTTCAAAAAGTGAGTTTTTTGGCCAATAAACATATGAAAAATGTCCAACATTACTAATCATAAGAGACATGCAAATCAAAACCACAGTAAGATACCTCATACCTCATACCAGTCAGAATGGTGATTATTAAAGTCAGAAAATAGCAGAGGCTGAGGAGGTTGCAGAGAAAAGGGAACACTTGTACACTGTTGGTAGGAATGCAAATTAGTTAAGCCACTGTGGAAAGCAGCTTGAAGATTCCTTAAAGAGCTAAAAATAGAATTACCATTTGATCCAGCAATTCCATCCCATTAAGCTACCAAAAAGACATGCCCTTGTACGTTTATCAAAACACTATTCACAATAACAAAAACATGGAATCAACCCATGCGCCCATCAGTGGTGAATTTCATAAAGAAAATGTGGTACATATACACTATGAAAGACTACAGAGTCATAAAAAAGAATGAAAGCATGTCTTTTGCAGCAACATGGATACAACTGGAGGTCATTATCCTAAGCAAATTAACACAGAAACAGAAAACAAAATACCATGTATCCTCACTTAATAAGTAGGAGCTAAATATCGGGTACACATGGACACAAAGATAAAAACAATAAACACTGGAAATTCCAATAAACTCTGAGGATTCCAAAAGTGGGGAGGAAGGAAGGGTAACAATGGTTGGAAAAGTACCAATCAGGTACTCTCTTCACTACTTTGACAGCGGGATCATTAGAAGCCCAAGACTCAGCATCATGCAATACACACATGTAACAAACCTGCAGATGTACCCTCTGAATCTTAATTAAAAAAAAAAAAAAGTAATAATAAACTACTGATTTTTGAGACTTTGGTGTATACTTTTCCTGTGCTTACTTCAACAGTTGAGCTCTAGTTCTCTTATAAGCCACAGCACCTTGTTATATTTGTTAAACCATTTTAATATAGTGTGGGGCATGCCTACAGCACTCTCACAATAATACTGAAAAGTTGTCTCTAGATTTACTCTGAAATCAATTGATTTCAAATTGAAACAGTAATTAATGCTAAAGTTCTTTCCTCTGTTTTCAGCAAGCTGGTGTCTGTTTCCATGGAAACAGGCTGTCACTGCACCCTGCAGTAAAAACGTCAGAGATGGCTTATCAATTTTGGTGAGCTCAAGCTGGGATCTGTTGAGACTAAATTTCTCTAACGCCAACAGATATGAAAGTCCAACTAATTTCTGCAATTAGAGGTTTTTTCCACAACCAAAACCAAGGACTATTTATCTGAGGGAAAGACTATTACCTAATGATTGCTAACCCAAATATTTAATTGCAAGCTAGTGCCTCTTTCCATAATTTTATTTCAAGTTGATTTGTGTTTTAGAAGTTACCTATTTGAATTTCCATCAGTCACGGGGATAGAATATTTCCATAATTCTTTTATAATTTAAAAAGTGTTATCAAATCTGCAGTAATCTAATGTTTTCAATATGCTTTCTTTCTCATATTTGTCATTTAAGTAAGCAGGCCCATTTAATTCAGTAAATGTTTATTGAGGGATCTAAGTTTTAGGCCAGGAATTTTCAAACCATATAAAAATTCCCTGGTGATTTTATTTAAAAAGCGGAATTACAGGCTTTACCCCTTAGAGATTTTGTTTCAGTGTATCTGGGGTAGGGCACAGCACACTAAATTCCCCATCTCCCCATCTGCAGATGATTTAAAAACCACTTTCCAAGGCACTTTTTCTAGGAGCTTTAGATGCAAAAATAAAGAAGTTAATCTAATCTTTGCCTTCCAAGTCTAACACATGGGGAAAACATATCAAAAACATGTTACAATACATAGTCCTAAAATTCCCAGTAATCCAGGGACAACCAGAACCCCTATATTAAAAGGGGACCCCATGGTTCCTTCTGTTTTTCAGCTCAAAATTGCATCACAACTTTGTTAGTATATGAGGCTTCCAATTAATATGAACCAGGGGAATACTTGAGACATATGTTCCTGGGAACTAGGAGTAATCATTAGCCTCAGGCAAAGTGAGAAGAGGAAGGAAATTTAAAAGAAAGGGAGGAAAGGACAAATAGAGCCTCTACTCAAAGAAGGGACAGAGCAATTACCAGGTAAGAGAGAGAGATAAAGAACAAAGAAGAAAAACCTTAGATACATACAAGAGTAAATGCACTGGGGTGAAGACACCTGGGTACATCAGTGGCAAGATAATCTACCTCTTTCTACCTCCAGATCTTGGGCTTTCTTAACCGTTGGTGTATTAGGTTAAGATCCTCAAAAGTGGACCATAAGATCAGGTGTCATATGCAAGCAATTTATTAAGGATGTTTTTTTCCCAGGAAAAAACACTAAGGGAATGGAAGAAATAGGTCAGGAAAGGGGAAGAAATCAAGCCAGAGTACAATTACAAGCAAAATCCTACAGAGGGTAGCTTTTGCCTTATCCTGCAAGGAAACTCCAATCTGAGTTATGCCTCCGAGTCGTTGCTGCCAAAAGTAAGTGAGCTGAGCTTTTATATTCCCATACTCATTAGTCATTGATTGAGGGCAGCCATGGGCTAACATGTACACGCAAGTACTCCCCGCTCCCAGACATACAGGCAGACCCTCCAGTAGCCCAAAGGCAAGCCTCTAAAGAAGAATGTCAGGTGTTAGGTTTTCAAAGCTAAAGCATACCAAGGCTGAAAGAGGGGATCTAAAAAAGATAAAAGGGATGTGAAAGGATTTTAGCACCAACAATATCTGCCACAGTGATCTAAATGCTGAAAGCATACTGTAATCAACACAGCAAATTCTAATGAGCTGGATTCTGAAACTTGAGGATTGCTCAATGTATCAGGACTCCATGATTTGTGGGGAAAGGAGATTCTCTACAAGTGGAAGAAAATACCAAATACAGCATGTCTTACAGTGTTATGGGTGTAGTGATGAAACATATGCAGAGAAACCAAAAAGGAGAAAATTATCAACTTTGGTTGGGGGTGGAATGGGCTGTGGGTGACCAAGGGAGGCATTTTGCAAGAGGTATTGTCTAAGCTGGGATTTTCAGAATGAATAGTGAACCTCTGGACAAGATGTGGAAGCAAGCCTATATTGTAAGGCACTGCATTTGCTCCAATATATTGCATGATTGACAAACTATAACAACCAAAAATAGTCACATCCAGGCTTGCAAACCAAATACATATTAGATCACAAATTGAACAGAAACACGCAATGGTGAAGTACTGAGGCCATGGGCCTGGTAGGCTTGCTGGCCTCTGAGACTAGAGCAGCCTTTGGTGACTGGCAGTTTACCTTCTATAGGATAAAGGGACTAAAAACACCTCATATAAAATGAGAAAGAGCCTGGCCCACAAATTGAAGCAACAGGCTGGGATATATGTCCCTAACTCCTAGAAAGAGGCTGAAAAACACAGCTGTGAAAGAGAAGAGGCAGATTTAGCCTGAAAATCAGGAACTAGGCCAAACTGACAGTTAGCATAGAGAATATATTTATCACATCACCAACATCACCAGGGCAAAAAACACTGAGATGATTCTGCACCGGGGGTCTGGGGTCCAAGTGGAAGGGAGGAGTAAGCAAACAGGAAAATACATAGAGACAAAGTACTTAATTAAAAAGCAGAATGAACCAGGATTAAGTAGATATAGAAAAGAGAAATACAGAGAAGAGTCTGTGGATATAATGGACATTACTGATGATAGGCTATGAGCTCCAAGACCTATTGGAAGGGATTTGATGATTGGGAAGCAGCGAGATCTTTGGTGAGTCTGGGGTTATACTGAGACCTATAGAGAGAACAGAATAACCTTACAGTTAAAGTTGAAGGAAGAGAAGAAGCCTCAAATCAAAAGTGCTTTTCAGGAAACATGTTGAATAAATAAATATAAATCCATACTCAAGTACATAATAAAGGCACTGAATAAAAATATGAAAGAAAAATGTTATGAAAGAGTTATTATACAAAAAGGAAAGATTGTCTACTAAAGAATAATAGACTGTCGGCAGAACGTATATCAGCAATAAATGCTAGAAGTCAATGGAAGATCACATCTTCATGGTGCTAAAAAAAACTATCAACCTATAATTTTATACCCAGATTAAATATTATTTATTAGTTGAGGTGAATGGAGAGAATAACAAAATTTTCAGATATACAAATATTAAGAAGGTTTACCATTCATAGATCCTTACTAAAAGAGATATTATAGGATGTTCTTTGAGAAAAATAAATAAATACTGAAGGAAAGAGTAGGCTAAAAAATAACAAGAAAACATGAAAGTATAATTCATTATTATTTGCAAAAAAAAATTTCTCTTACAAATAGTTAAACTAAATCTCTAGACATCAATAATAAGATGGGTGTTATTTTACGGATAGTAAAAGCATGATAAGGTCTTTAGTATGTTAGGGAAAAGACAAAAATTAGGAAATGAGTCTGTATAGTATTAAAAAAAGACATAAGTATATATGTCAAAGTATTAAGGATAACTAGTGAAGAAGATTAAAAGCATCTAGTGTCAAAATAAGCAGAGAATAAATAGAAATATAAAGAAAAATTTATCAATCCATGTACTAACTTCCTTTTTATGCAAAAAGATAGTGAATGCTAAAAAACAAAAACCACTCCATCTATATACTTAATATAAAAAAACTTCTCAAACAAAACCATAGAGAAAGCTTTAAAATAAAAATATAGGAAAGCTATACCAGGAAGACATTAAACAAAGGAAAACTGATATAGTCATATTAATATTAAACAAAACAGATTTAAATCAAAAGTATTATTAAGGATTAATAGGAATATTACATTAAAAAAAGAGTCAGTGCAATAAAATATAACCATCAGTATTATAAATCATAAATGTAAGTGTGCCACATAATATAGCCTCAAAACACAAAAAGCAAGATGTGTTACAAGGAAAAATTGTTAAATCCAGTATTAGATGAATATTAAACATAATTGAATTATAAATTGATAGATCAAGCAAATAAAGTAACAGCATAGGTTTGAGACTTGAAAAACAGTTTGTAAGTATGTATATATACATGTGTGTGTGTATATATATATACACACACACACACACACATATATATACATACTTACATATGTATATTTATATACAGAAAGATACTATATACAATATATATATTATAAATATAATATATACACATATTTATATACACATATATCTCTTTCTGTAGTGAAATAGAAAACAAAAAAAAAAAGAGCAGACCAACACACTGAAAAGAAGTTTGTTTCAAGAAGCTAATAAATCCCCTGTCTCCAAATAAATCCATGTTCTGAGATAATTACAAGGGGAAAATGTATGTAAATGCAAATATTAAGTATATAAGATTCTACATAACAGTACAGATTTTTTAAAATAAAATAAGTCTGTGTTCAATTCTATTCAGGTCAGAACAGGAAAAGGAATGGGATTCCTGAATGGACAGACTAGGATCTAGGAATAGGAATTCCTAGCAAAGGAAGAATTAATAAGAAACCTGAATGACCGACAAACAAATGAAGAGATGTTCATCCTCATTAATAAGCAAGAAAATGCAAGTTAAAACACAAAGTCATACCATTTCACATTTTAGCATATCTATTCTCATTTCTATCTTTTACTGTTTACATAGAAAATAAAGGAGAATTTTGAATAAAACAATTGGATTTAAGATTTAGCAAGCTTGTTCAATATATCATTAACATACAAACATCAACAATATTTCTATATATTATTAATAACTAAATTTTTAAATGCTATTGAAAAAATACTCTATTCACAAGGAATGATAGTCATTACATATCTAGAAATAAGGTTAGCAAATATGTACAAGACCTCTCTAGAGAATAATTTCACCACAATTTTGATTAAAATCCAAGCAGGATTTTACATAAAACTTGACAAACAAATCCCAAGATATGCATGGCTATAGTCAAAAAATTATGAATAACTGGATACAGGGGCAGCATTATGTGCCATATCAAATATCATAACCATTGTTAAAATTATGGTAGTTAATACTGTATGGTACCAGCATATGGCTAGATAAATACAGTCTTTCCATATATGTATAAGTTTATTTCTGGACACTTTGCTCTACTTGCTTATGACAGATGTGATCTTACAAATCAGTGGGAGAAAATGTGGATTATACAACAAATGGTATAAGATAAACCAACCTTGGATTTCCAACCCTCATAATATATGAATGCATTCTAGGTTGAAGAAATACTTTTTTTGTATAAAACATTTAGTTATTGGTCTTTTGGGGAAATTAGATGCATCACTACCATATTACAAGTGAGCCATTAATTCTGTAGCTTCATCAATATTAGCTGATTTTCCTTCATGACACTGCAGAGGAATCAATTCATTCTGCAGAGGTTCAAAATCAGTTTGTTCTTTGAAAAGTGTACAAGTTTCTTTTGTATACTTACAAAAGCTTTATTAACTCTGTTAACTTTTTCATTATTCATAATATTGATCCTCTTAAGATTAGTAGTAACTGGTTTTGCTTTGTTTTTAGCCTTAAAGGTTTTTTTTTGTTTTTTGTTTTTTGTTTTGGCTGGCTATGTGAAATACATTTCTGGACTTCTGCCCTCTTACTTTTTTTTTTTCCTGAGACAAAGCCTCTCTCAAAGGGAGGAGTGCAGTGGTGACATTAAGGCTCATTGCAGCCGCAACCTCCCACCTCCTGGTTCAAGTGATCCTCCCACCTCAGCCTCTCAAGTAGCTGGAAGCACAGGCCCATGCCACCACACTTGGCTAATTTTTTTTAATTTTTTGCATAGACGGGGGTCTCATATGTTGCCCAAGCTGGTCTCAAACTCCTGGGCTCAAGTGATCCTCCTGCCTTGGTCTCCCAGAGTGCTGGGATTACAGGTGTGAGCCACTGCACTCAGCCAGCCCTGTTCTTTTGATTTGTTCTTGGCCATTCCCAAGGTAGAGAGACTCCATTCCACAAGTGAGGGCTGGGCAGAGGAAGAGATCCTCTCCCTCTCACCTGCACTTACCAAGAGCTGCCTCAGCAACAGGCAGCTGAGGGCAGGATGAGAAATGGTGGTTTTGTGCCTCTCCCAGTAAGATAGCCCTCAACTGGGAGCTAGGAGAAAAAGGAGCCCTGTATTCTTGGCTATATCAGTATTGAGTGAAGTTTCTGACTCACTGAACTGAGAGAAGGGAGGGAGGATACAAATACCACAGACTTACAGTTCTTCCTGAGTTTTAGTCAGTAATCTTGAATAAATGTTTCTTCATTTTCATTATGCCTTTAGGGCTATTTCCAGAGACTTTAAATGCTTGTTTGTTTTTTATAATTTCTAGCAGTTTCACTGGGGAGTGGGTCCACAGAGCTCCTCACATATCATGAACAAGCAGGGTTTATTCCAAGAATGTAAGAAAGTTGCAATATTTTTAAAGATATGTTAATATATACTTTATATTAATATATCTTTAAAATTACAAATATATGTTTAAAAAGGCATCTGTTAATAGTCAAAACTCATTCTTTTAAAACATTTAATAAAAAAGGCATTGGTTCTTCTTTATCATGATAAAATAAGGTTGAATAAAGCCAGCATCTTACTTAATAGGGAATCAGTGCGGGCACTCACAGTATACTTAGAAACAGTGCAAGGATCTCACTATGTCCACTACTCTTAACATCGTATTGGAGGTATTAGCCAATGCAATTAGACAAAAGGAAACTTGGAGACAAGAGACTTTAGAAGGAAAAGTGCAACAGTATAAATAATATGAGAGTATAATAGGAATAAACAAGTGCATTAATAACAATAGTCTGTACTGGTGAGGCTATGGATGTCAGAGAATCTACTCTAAGTTACACCTTTATAAACACATACACACACACACTACACACACACACACACACACACACACACACACACACACACACAAGATTATCCATTGCAGCTTTATTTGAGAAAGAAAAACTTGAATCAACCCAAATGTCATTCAACAGCAGTGGTATAAACTGTATGTCTGCCACAAAATGGAGTGCTATGCAACTTTAAAAGATGATGGGGGAGATCTCTATGAATTAAAGTCCAGGATACACTGTGAGAAAGAAAAGGCAAAGTACATAACAGTATATATACTAGTCTACCATCTTGGTAAGAAAGCAAGGGAAATATAAATATATATACAAAAACAAGCACAGGAAAGGCAAACCAGGAAACTAAAAAAGGCAGATTTCTCTGAGTATTTTCATATATATGTTTTGATATATGCACTGTGCAAATGTTTTACTATATTCAAAAATAAAAAAAACCTCTAAAATGGCAAGAAATGATCATAACTATATCAAAATGTTTTTTAAAGGCACAGAAGAGAGAGAAAATTATTTCAAGTGATTGTAGAACACAGTAGTCTGTATGTACTTATTAGAATATAGTAAGAACAAAAATAATTACAAAGAAATTATAATATATACTCAGTAGCAATATTGGTATACTAATTTTTAAATAATAGTGGTATTAGAAACCATATATTCAGTGTAAGAGAAAAGAGAACAAAAGTTAAAAACATATTAAGAATTCTGTATAAATTTGAACTGAAAATTTCAATGTGAACTTGTGAAACTAGGCCACTCAAAGGGCCAAGAAACACACACTCAGAAACAGTGAGTATCTCAGATCCTAGTTTCCTTCATAATATGAATCAGAACTTCTTGGAGAAATGATTAATTCCAGGTCTGGTTCATCATGTCTCAGAAAGTAAGAAAGTTCCCAAAGCTAATGAAAAGTGTACCAAAAGAATCCAGGGCAAGCAGGCTTGAAAAGGTTCCCACTGGCTAAATTTGGGCGACTTTAAGCATCAGAAGTAATGACTCTAAGTGATGGTAACACACTGAATAAATAAAAACTCATGAATAAGTGTAGTTGACCTTACCTGTTGGTGCCTTACTCATATCCCTTCATCAGGAGAATCGTCAGACTTCTGAGTGCCAGCACCTGCCAGCACCTGTGTTTCTTTGCTGGAGGGCTTTCTCTGGATATTGGAGCCCTTTTGCCTGCCCACATGGCCAGTTGATAATACCAACTAATTAATGCTCCTAGGAGCAGTCTCCAAAGAATGACTGACAGAAATTGGTGAATAAACCCCTCTCAAATGAGACAGCTCTGTGGCACATGTGTTACATGGCTCTTTTCTGCATCAGGATTAAGCTCTAGTCAATTGCAGTGGTGAGCCACTAAGTAACACTGCCTGACTATCTTCCATCTCTTCCCTGTTTCATTTCCCTACTCCTCTACCAGTGTTTTTGGAATCACTTTCTAAATTAATACCTTCACTTGAATTCTGTCTCAGGGTCTGTTTCTGGGGAAACTCATACTAAGATAGCCCATAATAATACTTAAAAGGAAGAAAAGAAGGAAAATCCACTCATCTGCCATCACTGGAGATGACTTACTTTAAAACTTGCTAATTAAAGGAAAAGAATGAAGTAATCACCCTAGCGGAGGAACTGAAGTTCACTTCCAGTTGATCAGTGATAAATGCTCTTCCTTTTAGCAGAATGGCAACTAACAAATGTAGAATAATTGACAGACTTAGAAAATTACCACCTTAGAATCATTAATTATATCATGGATTCAGGCATCAAGGTATGCTAAAACCATTAGGTAAAAGAGTGATGGGAAAGAGGAAAACATTCAGATATCCGGAAACATATGTTCTAAAGTGGATGTTAAATGAAAACATGAGAAAAGATTCTTAAAGTCCAGATTATGCATTATGCCACTTAGTCAATTGTCCTGATGACTTCAAAAAGTCAGTATCATAAGAAAAAATTGTAGGGATGACCATTCTGGAATGAAATAATTTGAAGTAACAAAACCAAATGTAGCAAGTGAAATTTGAATGGATGTTGTGTAGAAAAAAAAAGGTATAAAAAGATACTTCAGGGGGAAATTGCCTTTTTATGTTGACAGAGTATTACATGAGGTAAGAGAATTCTTGCTAATTTTCATAGATGCAGCAATGATGTGGAGGTCATGTGGAAGAAAATCTTACTCTTAGGAGAGGTATGTGGAACTTTGAGGTAAAGTGTCGTGATGATGCCTGCAATGACTGACTTAGGTTTAAATGTTTCCTGTGTATGTGGTGTTGGGGATGGTGGTAATAAATAAATATAATGAGAGAAGGAGAATAAATAAGCAAAATATTAACAATTGTCAAAACTCAGTACCAGGTATATGAGTGTTCACTGTACCACTCTTTCAACTTTCTGTTTGTTAGAAAATGTTTACGATAGAAATGGAAAAATATACATCTGAGGTAAATATGGCAAGATACCAATATTTTTTAAACAGATGGTAGGGATATGCTTGTTTATTATGTTACTTTGTATATTTCTTTTATGTTTGAAATGTTTCATAATACAAGTTAATAAATATGTAAACAAAACAAAGCACTAAAGAAGTGAATTGGAGTTTACGAGTTGAAGAAAGGGGAGAAGATATTTCAGGTAGAAGGAACAGAATGTACAAAGGCCTATGTCACATAAGAAGAGCATGTTTTCCTCATTCATTCTGATATGAAGAGCCTGAAGGAACTGGCCAGCAGGGGGACCATGTGGGGCCTTGGAGAATAGTCAAAAGGACTCAGAATTTAAGATGAAGGGAATGAAGCACTACAAAAAGTATGTAAGCTGAGGAGAAATACAAATCAGATAGGCAAAGACTAGAATAAGAGAAGTCTGGAGTCTTTAGCAACAGTCCAGGTAAGTGGTGACACAGGCCTAAAGCCTGCCTGGGCCAATGAGAATGGATAAGATTTTGAAGAAGAAGAAAATTATTTTCAACTATTTCCCATCCAACATACTATAGCTCATAATACTTTCTAGTTACACGTACCGAGAAAAACTAGATCAACACTAATGAGCAACCTCTACTTTCTATATTCACTAAGATGAACACACACCTTTATAACAAATGCATGTTTATAGAACCTGTGTGGGAGGTATTTTCTGATAAAACAGAAGAATTCAAGCCAAGAGGAGATATTTTAAGTTGTAGTGGTTTATTTATTAAGATTTCTGTCAGGTACATTCTAATAAATGTTATCAAAATGGAAAGAATGCCTGTAAAACTACTCCACGATTACATTCTCTCCAATTTTATCACTTTCTGTCAGCTAATAACTACATGTCTGTCCCTTGATTTATCATATTAGCACTACTTTTGTCAGAAAAAAATAAAAAGCTTTGGGGTGGACAAAAAGCTGCTACTACCTATATGATACTTTTGTGTGAATTAGGAAAAGTTTCTCATTCTTTAATAATTGTTTTCAGCCTTATTGAGGTATAATTGACAAAAATTGTATATATTTGAAGTGTACAATTAGATGTTTTGATATATATACACGTTGTGAAATAATCACAATCAAGCTAATTAACATGTTCATCACCTTACATAGTTACCATTTTCTTTGTGTGTGTGTGTGTGTGTGTGTGCGCACGCGCGCACGCACGCTTGTGGTGAAAACACTCAAGATCTACCCTCTTAGCAACTTCTACGTAACGTATACAATACAGTATTGTTAATTATAGTCACCAGACTGTCCATTAGCTCTCCAGAACTTATTTATCTTGCAAAACAAACTTTGTACCCTTTGATCAACATCTTTCCATACAATTTCTCAAACAAATATATTGTAATAGACAGTTTTTAAGGTGCTCTTATGATCCCCACCCACTGGAGTTCATACCTTTGTATGGTTGCCTCTCTTTGAGTGTGGTGGGGCCTTTGACTTGTTTGTAACCAACAGAATATGGCAAAGGCGATGGGATGTCACTCCTGTAATCACATTACATTATATAACTCCACCTTGCTAGCCAACTTGCTATCTTTCTTCCTTGCTGGCTTTGGAGAGGTAAGCTGCCATGTTGAGCGGACCTACGGAAAGGGCTATGTGACAAGGAACTGTGGAAGCCTCTAGGAGCTGAGGGTGGTCTCCAGCCAATAACCAGCAAGAAGCCAGAGTCCTCAGTCTTACCAACACAAAGAAATGAATTCTGCCAATGACCACAAGAGCTTGGTAGCAAGTCCATTGTCAGTGAGCCTCTAGATGAGAACTCAGCTCTGGTTGACACCTGGATTGCAGCCTGGCAGAGGACCCAACTAAGTCAACTAACTGACCCACAAAAACCGTGAAACAATAATATGTGTTGTTGTAAGTTACTAAGTTTGTGGCAATTTGTTATGTAGCAATAGAAAACATATATATATATTAACGTGTAATCCCAACAATCATACCCAGCAATCAGCTGTTGACCCCTCTGGCCACATTAGGTGACTGTATTTGTCTCTAAACTTCCTCTGCCTCTCTCTTACAAGGATAATGTGATTGCATTTAGGCCCCACTGAGAAAATTCAAGATAAGCACTGCCTATCAATATCTTTAACTTAATCATATATTTTGCCATATAAGTTAATATCAACTCTTTATAAGGAAATATTTACGGGTTCTGAGGCTTAGGAAGTGACTATATCTTGAAGGAGATGTCATTTTTTTCAGCCTACCACAGTGACCATAGAGGTAGCCAGTGTGTAAAAAACAGAGAAGGGCAGGAGAGAGAGAAGGAAGCACGGGAACACTGCCTCTAGGGATTGGAAAAAGCCTATTTGAATGTACTCCATTCGAGTCCTCAGATCATCCCAGGTCCTGTGGGTGGCAGCTGTTTGTGCACACACACACACACACACACACACACACACACAACCATACATTCCTGTGCACTTACCTCCTGCCCAGCACATAAAACATAAAGAGTACACATACTCCATCCCCAGATAAGGTGACCATGACAAGTTCAGAGTAAGAGGAAATGTTGGAATCCAAATACTCAGAGTACAGCCAGAAGAAAGCACAGCCATGTGCAAATGTTCATGTCGAAGTAAATGTGAGAGTGCAGGCTTTGCTGAGATGTGCATGACCAGCTGAGAGAGTGACAGTTTATGGAGTAGAGGGTGCTCCCTTGCTACTTCAGGACTCAGCCAAAAGGCCTGGAATGTCTACACTCACCTGCAGCACTCCCATGTAAGTTAGTTCTGTATATGTCCCCAATGTGAATGGTGCCTCCTCAAATGTGTTGACCCTGTACAGTGCATACTCTGAACAAACTAACATGGAGACTGAGGGAAGGAAAGTGTAGGAGAAACAGCACCGATTCTAAAATCCTGAAATCACATTGAAAAATCAAATTTTGGCTGGGTATGGTGCCTCATACCTGTAATCCCAGCACTTTGGGAGGCCAAGTTGGGAGGATTGCTTGAGACCAGGAGTTCAAGACAAGTCTGGCCAACATGGCGAATCTCTGTCTCTACCAATACATACGTACATACAAACAAAAATTAGCCAAGTGTAGAGGCACTTGTCTGTGGTCCCAGCTACTCAGGAGGCTAAGGTGGGAGGATTGCTTGAGCTTGGGAGATCAAGGCTGTAGTGAGCTGAGATTGTGCCACTGCACTCCAGTCTGGTGACAGAGCAAAACCCTGTCTCAAAAAAAGGAAAAAGAAAAACCAAATCTCACGATTTGGTTCAGATGGCTGCATCAGATAAACATCTAAAACTCATAACTTCAATATGTGAATACCTATCTATTTTAAAGCATTCCATAATTGCTAGTGAGGCTCAACATATGGCTACACTCACATGTTTTCAGTGGTGTGCTGCTGATCTTTCATTGCCTACCCAGGAGCAACAAACTTCATCACACTTTATGTGTTTGTGAGAAGTAAGATGAATTTAAACATCAGCTCTTCAGTATATGGAAGACCCTTAAACATTTTTTTGTAACTGGTGGTGTGAGTCAATCGCCCATGTTGGCAAAGTTTCAAAAGTGTTCTGTTGTTTTGACATTGCATGTATGCAGCCCAGCAGCAGCCAAATCAGTGGAAAAAAACTCACCATGTTTAGTTGTAACCACTTGAGTCAGACTAAAAAGGAAAGAAGGTTAATGCCAACTACGGAAACATCCTAAATTCACTTAGGAACCTATGACCCCACTCCCAAGTATACTCATGCTGACTACACTTTTCACCTGCCCAGTGACTCCCTCAATTACCTTTTCCTTCTTATTACCCTCCCAATAGATATGTAAGAATAGTAGAGAAATCGTCCTCTCTTTTTGGAGGAGAATATCATTTTAATATAATCAAAGCTACACTGATGACTATGTAGGTTACATCTACTGTTTCTTTCATATCTGCATGGCCTGTCAGTTTATCATGCAAAGATCTTTGTTAATTCTATCATGATCATCCTCGTTGTTTGAACTTGTCTAGTAATAGCAAGTCTTAAAATAAATTGCTTTATTTTCATTCCGATTGTTAAAGCTAAGCTTACTCATGCATTAGCATCAGGCTTAGACATTTTCATGCATGTGCAATAGCCAGATGTATGTCATTTTCTTTAAGAGTACATGAGTCACAATCAGTGCTCCAGTATCCAAACATGTATCAGTAGGATCAGTCAGTGCTCCAGTATCTGAACATATGTCAGTACCCTGTTGATTTTGTTCTAAAAAATAGCCCCAGAGAAAATATCTTCCAAAATAATACTCTTTCTGTACTCTGCCTGTTATCAGCCATAGTAAAATCAAAATAAGATATTCCAGCAACATTGGCCTGAATAGGGCTCAAGTAAGGATTTTCACTAAGCCTCAGAAAGCCCCATTGACTACAGCAAGGCTGATTCAAAATGTCTCCTCCCTTCAGAAGTCAAGTCAAATGGCCACTAACCATCGTTTTATATTTTTTTCCCAGATATGCCATTTAACTTGCATAGAACCAAATATAAGAAAGAAAGGGTTAAAAAAAGATATACAAAACTTAGAACAAATTAGTTCTAGCCACACCCTTCCCAAAATAAAGCAGGGCCAAGCAAATTTGTAGACTTCAGTTATTTTTGTTCTCCTCTATATCAGTTCCAAGTTTCTATCTTACCTTATTTCTCTGTTAAGGTCCTCCAGTACAACAATGAATAGAAGAAGTGATCACAGGCAAACTTGTCTTGTTCTCAGGCATAAGGGAAAAGCTTCTAGCAATTCATAATTAAGTATGATTTTTATTGTAGCTTTTTTCTGTGAGTAATTTTATCAGTTTAAGAAAGTTCCCTATTATTACTAGTTTGCTTGGAGGAGTTTTTACCCTAAAATGTGGAATTTTATCATTTTTTTTAGCATCTATAGAGATGAACACATCATTTTTGCCCTTAATTATGTTGTGATGAATTACATTGCTCAGCTTTGTATTGTTAAGCCAACCTTGCCTTTCTGGAGTAAGCTCAACTTGGTTCAGATATATTATATTTTTAATATATTGCTAGATTTGAATAGCTATTATATTATTTGAGATTTTTCTTAAATGTTCTTGAGTAATATTGACCTGAAATGTCTCTTGTTATTTTCTAGATTTTTAGTATCTGTGATTATGCTGGCCTATAAAATGAGTTGGGGAATGTTCTATTTTTCTCTATATGTTATATCATTTTTAACAGACTGTCATTCTATTTTCATTAAATGTTTCATAAAATGTACTAGTGAAGTCATTTGGGAATTTTCTGTGTATAAAGAAAACAAAAATACTGCTGTCTAAAATACTGAGAATTGTTGAGCTGAAGAATATTAAGAAGCAGGAGGACACTCTGCTCCTCCCTCTGCTTGCCCGATGGCAGGACAAATATTGACAAAGACAAAGGTTTTTCTTCCCTCCTCTCTACCTTTTCCCACCTAAAGATAGGCCCCTTTACAAGCTTGCTTATCAGCTCAGAGACAGTGGTACCCCAGGATCTAGAAGCAGACTTCACTCTTTCCATAAACTTAACTTCTCACATTTTCTCACTTTTGAAAGCCTGAAGATGCTCTTTTTTTGTCTTTTTACTGTAGAATTTATGGCTCTTGGCTAAAATACTATTTAAGCAAAACCCCTAGGACACTGCCTTGAGAGAAAAGTACTTTTGAACTGAGGCCTCTCCTGTGTGATGTGTATAGCATTTGTCAATAAACTTCTGCTTGTTAATCTGATTTTTTATTTTCAGGAGAGTGTCTCACCTAAGAACCTATGAGGTAACAATATAGATTTCCTCCCCTACATGTAGAAAAGCTTATAAATTCCATTTTCAAATGTTTTTCTATGCTTCAGGTTTCCTGTTTCTTCTTGTGTTGGGCTTATACACTTGGGTTTTTCTATAAATTTGTCTAGTTCATATAAATTTTTCAAGTTTATTGGCATGAAGTTGTATATGATAACTTCTTAATATATTTTTACATCTAGGAAGCACAGTTGATTTGAAGTAATAAAAAGTATCAATAATTATCCTTATTGATGCTTTTTGCTTTTTTATTTTGTTCTTTCTACTTTCTCTGACTTTAATTTAGCTGCCTTTTCCTAATTTATTTGTATGAATGCTTAGCTTATTGATTTTTAGCCTTCCTCTTATAATACATGGGTTGAAAACCTCCAGCCTCCAGCTGAAAGCCAGCAAGAAGCTGAGGACCTCAGTCTGACAACCTGAAAAGAAATAAATGCTGCCAACAACCACGAGTCTGGAAACAAAGTCTTCCCTTAAAGAACCTCAAATGAAAACCAAGTTCTGGACAAAACCTTGATTGCAGCCTTGCAGAGGGCTCAGCTAACCTATGCCCAGTCTCTTGCCCCACATAAACTGTGAAATAATAAATATGCATTATTTTAAGCTGCTATGTTTGTGTAATATTGTTATGCAACAATAAAGAACTAAAACAATGTGTTTATGTCATCTTTACTACTGAAGAAAATTATCACGTAGTATAGAATTCTAGGGTGGTGCATGTTTTCCTTCACCATTTTAAAGATGTCATTCCAACATGTTGGGCTTGTGATGTTTCTGTTGAGAAGTCAGTTGTCATTCCATTTGCTGCTTCTTTGAAAGTAATTGCTATTTTTATTCAAGCTGCTTTTAACATGTTTTAATGTTGTTATTTTGAGTGTGAGGTAGGTTTACTGTGATGTGCCTAGGTAACAATTCCATTTTATATATCTTGCTTGGAATCAATAGGGCTTCTTGATATCTTTTATCTATTTTTGAAATATTCTCAGCCATTTTATTCAAATGCTTCTCTGTTCCAATCTCTCTTTTTTCTTGTATTTCTGAGATTCCAATTACATATGTGTTAGATCATTTTACTCTATCTTCTTTTTTTTTATTTTACTCTATCTTCTGTAGCTTAATTCTAGATATTTTCTTCTGAACTATCTTCCCATTCATTAATTATTTTAATTCTATCTAATTTGCTGTAACCCATCCAGTAAGTTCATACATTTTTGTATTTTTATTTTTTATAATACTTTAAGTTCTGGGATACTCGTGCAGAATGTGCAGGTTTGTTACATAGCTATACAAACATGCCATGGTGGTTTGCTGCAACCATCAACATGTTATTATCCCTTCCTTAGCCCCACACCCCCCAACAGACCCTGGTATATGATGTTTCCCTCCCTGTGTCCATGTGTTCTCATTGCTCAACTCTCACTTATGAGTGAGAACATGAGATGTTTGGTTTAGGGCTCCTGTGTTGGTTTACTGAGAATGATGGTTTCCAGCTTCATCCATATCCCTGCAAAGGATATGAACTCATCCGTTTTTATAGCTGCCTAGTATTCTATGGTGTATATGTGCCACATTTTCTTTATCCAGTCAATCATTAATTTGGGTTGGTTCCAAGTCTTTGCTATTGTGAACAGTGCTGCAATAAACATATGGGTGTATGTGTCTTTATAGTAGAATGATTTATAATCCTTTGGGTATATACCCAGTAATGGGATTGCTGGGTCAAATGGCATTTCTGGTTCTAGATCCTAGGAATCACCACCCTGTCTTCCACAATGGTTTAACTAATTTACACTCCCACCAATAGTGTAAAAGCGTTCCTATTTCTCCACATCCTCTCCAGCATCTGTTGTTTCCTGTCTTTTTAATGATCACCATTCTAACTGGCATGAGATGGTATCTCATTGTGGTTTTGATTTGCATTTCTCTAATGACCAGTGATGATGAGCTTTTTTTCACATTTGTTGGCCACATAAATGTCTTCTTTTGAGAAGTGTCTGTTCATATCCTTCGCCCACTGTTTGATGGGGTTATTTTTTTCTTGTAAATTTGTTTAAGTTCTTTGTAAATTCTGGATATTAGTTCTTTGTCAGATGGATAAATTGCAAAAATTTTCTCCCATTCTGTACATTGCCTGTTCACTCTAATGATAGTTTCTTTTGCTGTGCAGAAGCTCTTTCGTTTAGTTAGATACCATTTGTCAATTTTGGCTTTTGTTGCCATTGCTTTTGGTGTTTTAGTCATGAAATCTTTGCCTATGCCTATGTCCTGAGTATTGCCTAGGTTTTCTTCTAGGGTTTTTATGGTTTTAGGTCTTATGATTAAGTCTTTAATCCATCTTGAGTTAATTTTTATATAAGATGTAAGGAAGGGGTCAGTTTCAGTTTTCTGCATGTGGCTAGCCAGTTTCCCAACACCATTTATTAAATAAGAAATCCTTCTCCCATTGCTTGTTTTTGTCAGATCTGTCAAAGATCAGATGGTTGTAGATGTGTGGTGTTATTTCTGAGGTCTCTGTTCTGTTCCATTGGTCTATATATCTGTTTTGGTACCAGTACTATGCTGTTTTGGTTACTGTAGCCTTGTAGTATAAAGTCAGGTAGCGTGATGCCACCAGCTTTGTTCTTTTTGCTTAGAATTGTCTTGGCTATACAGGATCCCTTTTGGTTCCATATGAATTTTAAAGTAGTTTTTTCTATTGTAAACAGTGCCACAATAAACATACATGTGCATGTGTCTTTATAATAGAATGATTTATAATTCTTTGGGTATATACCCAGTAATCGGATTGCTGAGTCAAATGCTATTTATATTTCTAGATCAATAGCAAAGACTTGGAACCAATCCAAATTTCCATCAATGATAAACTGGATAAAGAAAATGTTGCACATATGCACCATGGAATACTATGCAGCCTTTAAAAAGGATGAGTTCATGTTCTTTGCAGGGACACAGATGAAGCTGGAAACCATCATTCTCAGCAAATTGGCACAAGAACAGAAAACCAAACACTGCATGTTCTCACTCATAAGTGGGTTTTGAACAATGAGAATACACGGACATAGGGTGGGGAACATCACACACTGGGGCCTGTCGGGGATTGGGGGTCTATAGGAGGGATAGCAGTGGCTGAGGGGATTGAGGAGGGAGAGCATTAGAAGAAATACCTGATGTAGATGACAGGGGGATGGATGCAGCAAACCACCATGGCACGTGTATACCTATGTAACAAACCTGCACATTCTGCACATGTATCCCAGACTTTAAAGTATAATAAAAAAAATAATAAAGTAGTTTTTTATAATTATGTGAAGAAAGTAAATGGTAGCTTGGTGGGGATTTCTTTGAATCTATAAATTACTTTGGACAGTATGGCCATTTTCACGATATTAATTCTTTCTATGCATGAGCATGGAATGTTTTTCCATTTGTTTGTGTCCTTTATTTCCTTGAACCGTGGTTTGCAGTTCTCCTTAAAGAGGATCCTCATCACTTGCAAATTTTATTCCTAGGTATTTTATTCTCTTTGCAGCAATTGTGAATGGTAGCTCACTCATGATTTAGCTCTGTGTTTGTCTATTATTGGTGTTTAGGAATTCTTGTGATTTTTGCACATTGATTTTGTATCCTGAGACTTTGCCAAAGTTGCTTATCAGCTTAAGGAGATTTTGAGCTGAGACAATGGAGTTTTCTAAATATACAATCATGTCTTCTGTAAACAGAGACAATTTGACTTTCTCTCTTCCTATTTTAATACCCTTCATTTCTTTCTCTTGCCTGATTGTCCTGGCCAAAACTTCCAATACTATGTTGAACAGGAGGGAAGAGAGAGGGCATCCTTGTCTTGTGCTGGTTTTCACAGGGAATGCTTCCACCTTTTGCCCATTCAGTATGATACTGGCTGTGGGTTTGTCATAAATAGCTCTTATTATTTTGAGATACATTCCATCAATACCTAGTTTATTGACAGTTTTTAGCATGAAGTGGTGTTGAATTTTATCAAAGGCCTTTTCTGCATCTATTGAGATAATCATGTGGTTTTTGTAATTGGTTCTGTTTTTGTGATGAATTACATTTATTGATCTGTGTATGTTGAACCAGCCATGCATTCCAGGGATGAAGCCAACTTGATTGTGGTGGATAAGCTTTTTGATGTGCTCCTGGATTTGGTTGGTTTTTTATAGAGGATTTTTGTGTTAATGTTCATAAGGGATAATGGCATGAAATCTTCTTTTTTTGTTGTGTTTCTGCCAGGTTTTGGTATCCAGATGATGCTGGCTTCATAAAATGAGTTAGGGAGGAGTCCCTCTTTTTCCATTGTTTGGGATAGTTTCAGAAGGAATGGTACCAGATCCTCTTTGTACTTCTAGTTGAATTCAGCTGTGAATCCGTCTAGTCCTGGGTTTTTATTTAATTTTTTAATTTTTTTGGTTGTAGGCTATTCATTACTGCCTCAATTTCAGAACGTTTTATGGGTCTATTCAGGTATTCAACTTCTGTTTGATTTAGACTTGGGAGGGTGTATGTGTCCAGAAATTTATTCATTTCTTCCAGATTTTCTAGTTTATTTGCATAGAGGTGTTTATAGTATTCTCTGATGATAGTCTGTATTTCTATGGGATCAGTGGTAATTTTTTATTGCATCTATTTGATTCTTCTCTCTTTTCTTCTTTATTAGTCTGGCTAGGAGTCTATTTTGTTAATCTTTTCAAAAAAACTAGCTCCTGGATTCATTGATTTTTTGAAGAGTTTTTTGTGTCTCTATCTCCTTCAGTTCTGCTCTGATCTTAGTTATTTCTCGTCTTTTGCTAGCTTCTGAATTTGTTTGCTCTTACTTCTCTATTTCTCTTAATTGTAATGTTACAGTGTCAATTTTAGATCTTTCCTGCTTTCTCTTGTGGGCATTTAGTACTATAAATTTCCCTCTAAACACTGCTTTAGCTGTGTCCCAGAGATTCTGTTACATTGTGTCTTTATTCTCATTAGTTTCAAAGAACTTATTTATTTCTGTCTTAATTTCGTTATTTACCTAGTAGTTTTTCAGGAGCAGGTTGTTCAGTTTCCATGTAGTTGTGCAGTTTTGAGTGAGTTTTTTAATTCCGAGTTCTAATTTGACTGCACTGTGGTATGAGAGACTGTTATGATTTCTGTTCTTTTGCATTTGCTGAGAAGTATTTTACTTCCAATTGTGTGGTTGATTTTAGAATAAGTGCAATGTGGTGCTGAGAAGAATGTATATTCTGTTGATTTGGGGTGGAGAGTTCTGTAGATGTCTATTAGGTCCACTTGGTCCAGAGCTGAGTTCAAGTCCTGAATATCCTTGTTAATTTTCTGTCTCATTGATCTGTCTGATATTGACAGCGGGGTGTTAAAGTCTCCCACTATTATTGTGTGGAAGTCTAAGTCTCCTTATAGGTTTCTAAGAAATTGCTTTATGCATCTGGGTGTTCCTGTATTGGGTGCATATATATTTAGGATAGTTAGCTCTTCTTGTTGCATTGATTCCTTTACCATTATATAATGCCCTTCTTTGTCTTTTTTGATCTTTGTTGGTTTAAAGTCTGTTTTATCAAGACTAGGATTGCAACTTCTGCTTTTTTTGCTTTCCATTTTCTTGGTAAATATTCTTCTATCCCTTTATTTTGAGCCTATGTGTGCCTTTACATGTGAGATAGGTCTCCTGAAAATGGCACACTGGTGCATCTTGACTCTTTATCCCATTTGCCAGTCTATGTATTTTAATTGGGGCATTTAGCCTGTTTACATTTAAGATTAATATTGTTATGTGTGAATTTGATCCTGTTATGATGATGCTAGCTGATTATTTTGCCCATTAGTTGATGCAGTTTCTTCATAGTGTAGACCATCTTTACAATTTGATGTGTTTTTGCAATGGCTGGTACCAGTTTTTCCTTTCTATATTTAGTGCTTCCTTCAGGAGCTCTTATAATGCAGGCCTGGTGGTGACAAAATCGCTCAGCATTTGCTTCTTTGTAGAGGATTATTTTCCTCCTTCGCTTATGAAGCTTAGTTTGGCTGGATATGAAATTCTGGGTTGAAAATTCTTTTCTATAAAACTGTTGAATATTGGCCCCACTCTTTTCTGGCTTGTAGGATTTCTGCAGATAGATCCAGTGTTAGTCTGATGGGCTTCCCTTTGTGGGTAACCCGATCTTTCTCTCTGGTTGCCCTTAACATTTTTTCCTTCATTTCAACCTTGGTGAATCGGACCATTATGTGTCTTGGGGTTGCTCATATCAAGGAGCATCTTTGTGGTATCCTCTGTATTTCCTGAATTTGAATGTTGGCCTGTCTTGCTAGGTTGGGGAAGTTCTCCTGGATAATATCCTGAAGAGTGTTTTCCAACTTGGTTCCATTCTCCCCATCACTTTCAGGTACCCCAATCAAATATAGATTTGGTCTTTTCACATATTTCCATATTTCTTGGAGGCTTTGTTTGTTCCTTTTCATTCTTTTTTCTCTAATCTTGTCTTCACACTTTATTTCATTAAGTTGATCTTCAATCTCTGATATCCTTTCTCCTGCTTGATTGGTTTGACTATTGATACTTGTGTATGCTTCATGAAGTTCTCCTACTGTGTTTTTCAGCTCCATTAGGTCATTTATGTTCTTCTCTAAACTGGTTATTCTAGTTAGCAATTTCTCTAACCTTTTTTCAAGTTTCTTAGATTCCTTGCATTGGGTTAGAACATACTCCTTCTTCTCAGAGGAGTTTGTTGATGCCCACCTTCTGAAGCCTACTTCTGTCAATTTGTCAAATTCATTCTCCATCTAGTTTTATTCCCTTGCTAGTGATGAGTTGTGATCCTTTGGAAGAGAAGAGGCATTTTGGATTTTGGAATTTTCAGGCTTTTTGCACTGTTTTTTCCTCGTCTTCATGGATTTATCTACCTTTGGTCTTTGATGTTCTTGACCTTTGGATGGGGTTTCTGTGTGGACATCCTTTTTGTTGATGTTGATGCTATTCCTTTCTGTTTGTTAGTTTTCCTTCTACAGTCAGGCCCCCTTCTGCAGGTCTACTGGAGTTTGTCTCCAGAGCCTGTTTGCCTGGGTATCACCAGTGGAGGCTGCAGAATAGCACAGATTGCTCCCTGTTTCTTCCTGTGGAAGCTTCATCCCAGAGGGCACACATCAGATGCTAGCCAGAGATCTTCTGTATGAGATGTCTGTCAATACCTACTGAGAGGTGTCTCTCAGTCAGGAGTCATGGGTGTCAGGGACCCACTTGAGGAGGCAGTCTGTCCCTTAGCAGAGCATGAATGCTGTGCTGGGAGATCCACTGCTCTCTTCAGAGTGAGCCAGCAGGAATGTTTAAGTCTACTGAAGCTGCTCCCACAGCCACCCCTTCTCCCAGGTGCTCTGTCCCAGAGAGATGGAAGTTTTATCTATAAACCTCTGACTAGGGCTGCTGCCTTTACTACAGTGATGCCTGCCCAGAGAGAAGGAATCTAGAGAGGCAGCATGGCTACTGTGACTTTGCCTAACTGTGGTAGGTTCTACCCAGTTCAAACATCCCTGTGACATTTTTAACACTGTGAGGGGAAAACTGCCTACTCAAGCCTCATGAATGGCAGACACCCCTCTACCATCCAAGCTCAAGCATCCCATGTCAACTTCAGACTGCTGTGCTGACAGCGAGAATTTCAAGCAGGTGGATCTTAGCTTGCTGGGTTCCATGGAGGTGGAATCCACTGGGCTAGAGCACTTGGCTCCCTGGCTTCAGCCTCTTTCCAGGGGAGTGAACGGTTCTATCTCTCTTGTGTTCCAGGCACTACTGGGACATGGAAAAAAAAAAAAACACTCCTGCAGCTAACTTGGTATCTGCCCAAAAGGCCACCCAGTTTTGTGCTTGAAATCCAGGGCCCTGGTGGCATAGGTACCTGAGGGAATCTCCTGGTCTGTGGGTTGCAAAGACCGTGGGAAAAGCATAGAATCTGGGCTGGAGTGCACTGTTTTTCACAGCACAGTCCCTCGCAACTTCCCTTGCCTAGGGGAGGGAGTTCCCCAACCCCTTGCACTTCCTGGGTGAGGTGATGCCCCACCCTGCTTCAGCTCACCCTCCATGGGCTGCACCCACTGTCTAACCAGTCCCAGTGAGATGAGCTAGGTACCTCAGTTGGAAATGCAGAAATCACCCACCTTCTGCCTTGATCTCACTGGGAGCTGCAGACTGGAATTGTTCCTATTCAGCCATCTTGCCAGCCACCAGTTCTTAATTTTTTGTGGTGTTTTTTATTTCTAAAATTTATTTTTGGTTCTTTTGCATATTTACAATTATATGCCAATGTTCTCAATTTTAATTTCTGCCTCTGAGCACAGTATGTATTTTAAGCTGTGTATTTGATTATTCCATATCTGTTGTTTCTGCTGGGTTTCTTTTAGGTGATCTTGTCTTCTTATACATCTGGTTAATTTTTTGTTTGTCAGACATTATATTTATAAAATATTCATAGAAATGATGTGAGGCCTAGGAAAATATTAGCCTCTTCCAAATTAAATTTTCATTTGCTTCTGTCATTATCTGAGGATTTAGGGAATTCAGTATCATTGCAATCGACTCCAGGATTGAAATGAATTGAGCTACAGTATTTGTGAAAGCTTGTTGTATCAGATATACTGTTACTCCTAGGATATAGCCCTTCTATGATTCCAAGGCCTCAGAGAGCCCCGAATGTTAAACCCTGTATCTCTACACTTACAATGCTATCAAAAGCTTCAACCTTTTAGGTTCTTAATCACCTACTAAAAAAATGGCAGATATCCCAAGGGAAAAGTGGCCTCAAAGCCTGCCTCACGTCCTGGAAATCTATCTTCCTGTGGTTTCTGGCTCAGTAATTCTCTACTCTATTTTTTTGTTTTTAGCTATCTTATCTGGCACTTTCAAGAATATCATTTTAATATGAGAGGTGTGTATGTATGTGTCAGCTTTTCATAGTTGTCTTCAGCAGGAGGGCTAGTCTTAATTAACTAGTCCAACCTTACCAGAAGTGGGAGTTCTGTACCCAGACTAATACAATCATCACTTTAATTCATCTGTGACCTCCATACCCTAAGTCCTCTGCTCTTTCCTCTTAACTTGCATCACAACCCAGATGGTGTCTCTTCTACTCCATCCTCATTCTGCTTCCAAATATTTCAGAGCCTCTGTAAAATACAGGAGAGGTGTGAGTTCATCCACAGCACGGCTCATGTATTTATTCACACTGAAGACTATCTCAATTCTAAACTCCAATGAAGAAAACCTTAATTTTCTCTTGACTGACTCCACATACAGATTTTATCAATTGTCCAATTTAGCCAGCACTCAGAGACAGAATTTAGGTAGAACTAATCTACTTCTGCTTTCATTTTTTTCTAACAAGTGGCTGGCGTATATCCAGCTCTCTGACAAGTGGGGAACTAGATGTGAAAATGTCTTTAAAACTGCAATGCTCTATACAGATATTGTTGTGGGAGTAATTAAGAAATTATTTTTGGCAGATAGAGAGTAAAACGGGTCCTTGGGAAGTTTTCCTTTTTAAAGCAGCTGTTAGAGCCGAGCCAGCAACCTTTGATATACAAATCCTGGCCATTAGAAATGGTCCACCCAAACGTGGGGATTCCCACAGGCCTTCACGTCCTTGCCTCACATGTTCCTCGCAACATGGCTGTCTCCACTTGTATAGAACATCAGGGTGCCCTGCATTTGCATATGAAAAGGCTAAGGTGGGAGGGCCAGCTTTTTCAATGGCTACGTGAATGGCATGCTTGGTCAAACCAATCCCCTGAGCCCTTTGCAAATCAGACACCGCCTCCTCCAGCCTACTCATAAAACTAGCTGGTATCTGTGGCACTTGGGGTCTCCTCTCTCGGCTTTGGGCTTTGGAGCCCCCTGCCCTCTGTCTCTATGGGGGAGGGGCTTCTTCCTTCTTTCTTCTTCCTTCTTTCTTGCCTATTAAACTTTCCGCTCCTTAAAAGCACTCCACTCCATGTGTGTCTGTGTCATTTTATCTAAACCAGCATAAGGACCAAGAACCCTGTTGTTCCTCCACTCATGGGAACCATATCAATATGAGGTCATATAGGCAACTCTACACCTTTTACATTGACCAGTTTTGCTTCTCTATCTCTTCTACCACTACTCAAAAGGTGGTATACAACATCTTTTCTTTTTGTCTCTAATTTGAAACATTTTCAAAGTACCTAACTGTAAACAAACAATTTAGCACATTTATTACTCTACCTTTTACCACTCCAAATCTATTTACCCCTTCAACTTTTAAAAAGTAGTAATTTTACTCTTATAATATTATTTTCTCAAGATTATTTCAGCTATGTTGAGGCAGAGAAAAGTGACCCAAGCACAAGACAAGGAGTTCATCTACCTACTAGCTAAATTCAAAGAACTATAATTGAATAATTTGCTTTTTATTATCAACCAGATGGAAAGAAGTTTTAAAGTCTCTCAGGCGTAATTTTAGAATACTTTTTAACATCATGATATTTTTTTCTTTATAGATATCTTTTAAAGTCAGCAAGTATTGATCTCATTCTTAATAGCTGCATAGTATAAATATATTACAATTTATTCAATAATTTCTCTGTTGATATACAGATGGTTTACAGATTTTTTTGTCACCAAAAACAATGGTGCAACAAATACTATTGAATATACCCATTTGTTCAAAGAGGATCAATTCCCAGATAGTACAGGAGTGTTGTTTTGTCAATGGTATCAAGTAATTACCCACCTCTAGCAGAACCTCAAACACAATCTCAACAAAAGTTTCAGTACACTATTTAGTCCTACATTGCTTTGGTCAAAGGCAAAGTTATGTCAGCAAACTTATCTAGTGTATAATCCTATTTCCCTTGCTTTTCAGAGATGCTCATCTTTCAAAAAAATAAAAACAAGAGAACTTACATTGTTATTATCAAAAACTCTAAAATGATTCCATAGGATACCAGCAGCATAAACATCAACCTTCGTTTTTACTGTCATCTCATTTTCAACTCAGGTAGAAAATTCAGAACGGGTCATAGCAACTGTGATCATGGTCTCTGTCTGGACTGCCAAGGTTTAATTTCTTCAGGTCTTCTGCTGATTTACTAGTCCTGTCAATTCCCTAGTGATGTGACACTTTCATTGGTTCACACCTATTGGCTTTTCTTAAGCAGTCAGTTTATCTAGCCACAAACCTGTTATTTCTTGGCTCTGAAATTTCCTGTCTGATATGTTCATACCTTCTCTTCCCTTTCCTCATTCCCTCAATTCCAATTCCTTTTCCTTATTAAGGTAATATTCTGATTAGAAAAGTTGTAACTTTTTTTCTTTCCAATAAGTTGTTTCTATGACCTATGCCATCAGCGAATGTCACTTATGAGCTCCTCTGGATTGTTTTCCACCACTATTAAATTATTTCTCGTAAGTAAACACTGAACTGGCAAGGTAATACCAGTAGTATTAGTGAGCCTTACACACCACCTTTGATCTGTGTCCTCAAATTGTGTGGCAAACCAATATTTCAGTATCCATGTCACTTAAGGGGTTCAGAATATGTCTCCGTAGCATAAAAAATTATTTTGAGAAGACATTTGACTTTCTAAAATCCCATATCTGCCTAAAAGTAGAGCTTCCCAATGAACTCAGAAGAACTCAGTTGTTGTAAGTCCTCATCTTGGGAGAAACTAGGGAAGACTGACTCTTATCACCAGAGATTGAGAAGTCTCTACACCACAGCTAAACAGATATTGTCACAGAAACACTCATCTCTCCCATATATTCTCCTAAAGGCTTATTTATCTTTCCAAGAAAATGTCATTGGTTTTTCCATAAATACCCTTTCTCTCACCCCCTTCCCACATGAAGATGGTGTATAAGCTCCAAATTCTAACTGCCCCTTGAGTGATATTTCTTTGTGAACTCCCATATGCACATGCATGTTGATGATTAAAAGCTGTGTTTTCTCTTCCTAATCTGTCTCTTGTCAGTGTAGTTTATAGGCCCCAATCACTAAACCTAACAGGGTAAAGGTAAAGAGTTTCCTTCCTGACATCACAAAATAAGGGGAAAATGCAAAGGAAATATGAAAAAAGCAAAGATTTTGTAGAAGGAGAAATAAAAGGTAAATATAGACTGGCTATATTCCTCCAATCTACCTCCACTATTATATTCCTGAGATCCCTCTAAAGCAGCAAGTTTAAATAAATCTGATTAATGCAATTAGGAATAGACACCAGAATGAATTATTGAAACTTCATAACTAAAGATGTCACTTAAAAGCTACGTTTGTTTGTTTTCTCAGTTACATATAGAAAAGAAATGTAGGGTCTATCTTCCTTCAAGGAATCAAACACGACAAGTTGGCACCTGTGTCACTCTTCTCTAAATGAAAACTGTTAATTTTTCATAATATCGTAGTTTTTCAATTAAGTGCCTCAATTGTTCTGCAGAAATATTCCCTGCGGTATTTCTTATTTAAAAAAAAAAATTCTATTCAATTTCGCATTTAGAAAGGGTATGTTATGAGAGCTTGGCCCAAACTAGGAACTAACTAATATGAACAAAGATAATTCTGACTGGGTTGCTGCTTAACTTGGCCCCTTATAGTAGCTATAGAGGTACAGCATTCAGATCTCCCTTCAAGAACCCTGCTCAGAGGAGGAGCATAATTTGCTGACAGCCTACAGCTGCAACACCTTCAGATCCACTGTGGCATCCATGCCAAGGCTATGTTTACCCCAGGCCAATGGCAAAGCACAGTGAGAGAGCTACAGCTGGGCTATTTCTGCCTGACAGGGAACCTCTCCTATGTGCAGTCTGTGCTCTGGGGCTCCCTATCAGCCTGACCGAGACTTTCTCAGAGCTTCACTACCATCAGAGTCTCTCTTTGCCCACCCTCCCTTCCTTCCTCTCTCTTTCCACAAGAGTCAGACCTGCCTCCCTTTCTGAAGGCTCTCTCTGACTACTCTTGCCTACTGCCCATTTATCCATCAAAATGAATCTCTCCCAATAAGTCATTTTGCATCTAATCCCATCTTCTAGGAGGACCTGAGCTGACTCAGCCCACTATTACCACAAATCCTGAGGCACAGTGGCTCCTTTTTACGTAGCATCAAGTATGGCACAGACCAAACATATCTCTCCAATACTACGAAAATTCCGAAGAGTAATAAGAGCTGTCATTCATTCATTGATTTCCATCTGCCAGACACTGTGTTCAATTATTTTTGTAAGTAATTTCAGTTAAGCCTCATAGCAATTATATAAGATAGGCAACATTATCACAATTTTATGGTCATATACCCAAGGATACATTGCTACTTACATTTTTAAAAAAAGCAACTGGCATTTAAATTCAATTCTAACAAATTTAAAAACACACGTTCTTCCCTACATTATAGAACCTGCTAGCAGTAATACTCATCATGACTCTTAAGTGTTAGCTAGAATTATGTACCAGTCACTGGCTTACACATATTTATGTGTTACTTCATGCAATCCTCACAACAACCTCATGAAGCGGGTATTATTACTATTTTATTATTATTTTCCATTTCACAGATCAGGAAACTGAAGACATTGAGAAATAAGTAGTCTATTACAGACAGAGTATTGTTTCCTGGGACAGTTAAACTGACATAGTAAATGGTAGAACAAACATAGATTAACATTTTACTACACTGTGATTTGTTTCATGGCAGTGTGAATTACATGTTTTCTTCAAGATTCTGGCCTTGGTACTTACATGCTAAACATTCCAAGGCCCTCTCTTAGTTCTCTTGGGCCTACTTTTTTGAGCCTTTGACACTGTAGGTCAAGAGAACTTCTGATCCATTGTAATGTTACTTTCTAGCTAGGGTACTTTAGAAACAATAAGTTGATTCAGAAAAATTGTCCACCAGCAAATGAATCTGGTTTACTAGATAACACAGCTCAGAGTTTGTTAATGGAGGGTATGGTTTACACAGAGTTGATTTTGCTTTCTGCATGGTTTGGAAGCTATTCTTTTACGTTCTTTCCTGAACTGTATATTAACTATAAAGAATGTGCCACCATATAATGGTTAATACATATTTTTTCCACAGAAATATGCTTGGATTTCTTTTTCTTCCCTCTGAAGTGATCACCACCCACACCAAACCACTAGTAAGATTAAATATTCTTTAACAAGAAAATAATAAAAGCTGAATAAATGCCCTCCAGCATCAAAAAACTTCAGCAGAAGCAGTAGGAAAAAAATTCCCGAGTTCAGTTTTTGTGATTACCTTTAAGAAGCAGGCAGGTCATCCACATTCCTTCAAGAGGTTTCTGGATGTTTTCTGTAAATTCAGGTTCCTGTCCAAAGAGTGGCATCGGGTGAGTAAGTGTGGAAGGGGTGGGGAAAAGAAACAAAAGGATATTTCAAGAGTGGGTGAGGGTGGAGGTCTGGTCAAGGGTTTCTGAGTCTTTGTTCATGAGCTACAATATTCCTGGTGGCTATGGAGCACCTCACCTGCTGATGGCTCAGCATGTCTCCAAACTGTATACAGTATAGCAAAGTCTCAGACTAGAGTTTCAAAGACTTCATGGGACTCAATCAACCCTCAGAATCATGAGCTATATAAATGATTGCTAAGCTACATAATACAGTTGTCCCTTCATACTTGTAGAAGGATTGGTTCCAGGACCCCTACGGATACCAAAATCCAATGATGCTCATTTCCCTGATGTAAAATAGTGTAGTATTTGCATATAACCTGTGCACATCCTTCTGCATACTAAATCATCTCTAGATTACTTATAATACTTAATACAATGTAAATGCTGTGTAAATAGTCATTATACTATATTGTTTAGGGAATAATGACAAGAAAAAATGACTGCTTATTAGGACAGATGCAACCATCCATTTTATTTTTTTCAAATATTTTCAATTCATGGTTGGGTGAATCCACAGATGTGGAACTCACAGATACGGAGGGAAGACTGTATTTTATTTTGGGTAGGGTGCAGTTGTCACTTAGCAATAGGTATCTATACAGTCAGATGAGGTAAGACAGGGGGTGCTTCCAGGTTGAAGAAAGTTGAAAGCAATGGAATTGCAAAATAGTCTTGTGTATAATGAGAATGCTAAGTGATGTCTCTCCAGTACACACTTGTACATGAATCTTTTGGCATATTATATTACATAGCTCCAAACCAACTAACCCAGTTGTGTTATTATTTTAAAAGTCATATTGTGTAAGATGATACCATTCTAAGGAACCCTTGTTTGGACATAATTTCTTTGTTAATTCTTTATAAGTCAAATAATGAATATCTAAAGTTTTTAATGTATTTTATCTTCAATTTTTATTTATTATATTTTACATTAATAGTTTTTAGAAACCACAGTGAACATGAAGAGAGGGCAGGCACCTAACTGGGTAGGAGGACAATAAAGACAATATATGATTTGTGAAAATACGAATGCCCACGGCATTTTTTCCCCACTCAAAAAAATCACTGCTTACATCAATCCCAAATTTGTCATGCTGCAATTTAAACTGATTTCTTGTTGTGCTGTCCTCACTGGAACTCAAGACAGTTTAGTCTCCTTTGTTGTGTTTTTAAAGACATTTTAAACATTTCCTCTTGAGCTTTCCTTTGGTTGACTAAGAAGCTCAACCTCCCCAGCCAGGCCAATGCTGTCTCATCTTTTAAGAGGAAATAATTTAATATGTAGTGTAAGTGATCACAAAGAACACTTTTCTTTGCATTTTATTTGTTAGAAGAAACCACTATGGCCAGGCCATGTTCAAGGGGAAGAGAATTAGACTTTACCTCTTGATGGGAGGGGTGACAAAAATTTGCGGTCATGTGTTAAGCATGATACATTTCTTGAGTTGGGAAACCCATCGTCTTTTCAGGGTATAAGAAACAAGTGAGGGCAATCATAAGGAGCTAGAGTCAGAATGCAGAGAATCTATCAGGAATCTCAGGGATGCTTGTGGTCATGGCCAGAGAAAAGGTAAGAAAGAGCCAAAAAATAACAGAGACAAGTCCATAGCAGGGGAGGTCATTGTAAGTTGCTGTAGCAAAAAGGTGAACCCAAACAGATCCCAGAGCTGAGGATAGAGCTGCTTAATATGAGGGTGAGCCCTGCATGGCAGGGAAAAGGAGCCCAGAGGAGCAGTAGTCAAAATCAAAGAGCACTCAGAGACCCATCGTGATGAGTATAAGGTGAGTGTCATTTTCAGGACTACAACTGTGGAATCACCCAGGCCTGGCTCAAGGCACACAGGAAATTTCCTGTCACAACACCCACCTCTGATCACCAGCATTTCAGTAAATGAACATCATTGCCTGAGAGAAAGTGCAAGCCCAACCAGAAGGGATAAGGCTACTCTTGGGGGACTGAATTTCTGAGAAGTTGTCATAGGCAGTTGTGGTTGTTGAGTACCCCAGACTCCTGCTTCTCAAAAGAAACAAATGAGTTCTACTGAGATTCTTCTATTCATATTTATTCAGATAAAGAAAGAATGAGCACCCTGTAATCCTAGCACTTTGGGAGGCAGAGGCAGGTGGATCATGAGGTCAGGAGTTCGAGACCAGCCTGGCCAACATGGTGAAATCCTGTCTCTACTAAAAATACAAAAATTATCTGGGCATGGTGGTGCATGCCTGTAATCCCAGCTACTTGGGAGGCTGAGGCAGGAGAATTGCTTGAATCCAGAAGGAGGAGGTTGCAGTGAGCCAAGATTGCACCACTGCACTCCAGCCTGGCAACAGAGCAAGACTCTGGCTCAGGAAAAAAAAAAAAGAAAGAAAGAAAGAATGAGGTCAGGCACGAGGTAGAGGCAGTGAGTTCTAACTCCTGATGCAGAGACTGACTGCACTCAGGGATGCTCATTAGGAATACGGTATCTACAGGTCAATCTTTAGATTTCTTGTTCATCCTAATAACAGAAATGAGACTTCATTGTGAATTCATATTTAGATTACAATCTCATGTCCAACCCCTCCCCCCCACCACACACACAACCATTCCTCCAGTTTCTTTTTCTTTAACAGCAGCTTCTTCTGTGAAATATGTGCAGCTCCTGTAGGAACTGGTGCCATGGTTACCTCTATGTGTGAGTGAGTTGTCACACTGATTAAATATAGTGACACCGTTCCTTTATTGTTCATTCAGACAGTGTTTATGAACGTTGGGCCAGGCAGGGAACTAGGTATAGCTGAGCTGGCAAAGATGTATAAGGTAGAGTACTGTCCCCCAGGAGTGAAAATTGAGCAACAGGGCTTAAAAAATCATTGACATCACAACCCGCAAAGGTAGAGGAAATTTACCTTCTTTGATTGTGTCTATAACTAATTGGATACCCTCCTTTGAGTGAGCAGGAAAGCAAATTAGTTAAAGGTGTAGTATGGTTCAAATATAACCTGTAACACTTCCTCCTGCAACCCTCCCTAAGATGCTACAGCAGTCAGGTTCCCAGGAGTACAATACTGTCCAAACCAGGATCTTTTGAGAGTAAACTCGGATGCTGAAATAATTACACCGGAATAATTGGAATAGACTGGGACTGTCTGGGGACAAACCAGTACAGAAAGTCATTTTATCCAGATGGAAACCGCATTCAAAAGGGGTTCATTTAATTAAGGGTCTATTTTTCAAAGGTGTAGATAGAGTTAAGAGAAGCCAATGAGAGATGGAAAAGCACCTAAGGCCCACAACAGTTGGAGGATGCTGCCACCCCTAAACATAAAAATGTAAAAGGAGATAAGAGTTCCAGAGCCTGGTAAGGCTTATAGCTATGGGAGAGGGCTGCCCATGATAAGCTATGACCTTCCTCAGGGGAATGCAGTCCCCTTTAACTTACTGCCAGGAAGGGAGGGAGCAGGAAGAAAATGAGCCCAATCTTTCTACCCACACTCTTGCCTTTCTGTTGGTGACTTCCATTAGGCAAAGGCAGCCAGAAGCCAGAAGTCAAGGGAGCCGGTATATGCAGATAAGGGTGAAAATGGATCTTTTGTGGGAGTAAGGAAAAGAATATCTAATACACTATGATTCAATGAGATGGGATAGGAGGGACTAATGCTTCCTTGTGATGGCAGGAAGAGCACAGTGACCTCTGCCTCCAAAGCAATAAGGGGAACACCTTAGTCCCCTTTTGAGTGGACTATTTACTGTGTCCCCAGTATCCACTGAGGGCTGTGGGTGGTATAACCCTTGTTTGTTAACCCTCTCAGCTTGTTTCAAACTCAGTAGTGACTTAGCTTTACTTCAACTCCCACTGGTTACTGACAAATCCCTGGGTCTCTGCCAAGTGCTCTATCATGCCTGCTGGCCCAGATATCTACCCTAAGACTCAGCTAAAGTGTTCTTCATTCTGTCACAGGGGATCCCTAGGAAAAGTCCATGGATTCTCAACTCCAAGTCTATGGTAACTTCAAGTCTAGGAATTGAACACTGTGAGTACCACAAAGTTTAACCTAGGGGCTTCCTCTGTCCAGCCATGCTGTGTCTCATTCATTCTTGGTGTTACCCTAATTTCTCTAAATCCTCTCACCATCTCCTTACTGACAGCTGGAGCAAAAACAATTGGGGATACATAACAGCTTGGTTTGATCTCCATTTTCCTTTTACCTCTTTCTCCTTCCCACTTTCTTCTGGGAGGGAAAGGGTTCAGCTGTCTCTCAGGTCCCTGGGTCATATTCTCCTTCTAGTACTGAGCAGCAAGACTCATGGCTTTGCTGTGTGGATTCAGTGTGTTTTAGTTCTATTCTAAGTCCTTGAGGCTTGATATGCTATGTTGTAAAAGGGGAATGAGCTTTAAAAACTGAGCAAATTTTTTTAAGACTATAGCCTGACTTACAAGGCTGTTGCCCTGCTGTGCAATCATATTCTGCAAATATGATCATGGTCTTTCTATATCGTTCTTTAACATTTCTTAACCCTAACACATACCCAGACCACATATACACACATAGCTTCAAAAATATTTCTAGGCACTTGGGTATCATGAGCCAACAAGAGTACAATCACATGCTCAGGAAGGCAGAATAGAAAATTACATCAATATTTGTAAAATATTAATCCCCCTTAAAATTTTAATCTCTTGTTTCCAGCTATATTCTGGAAGCTTGGGCTTTAAAGTGAGAGCACTATTCCTGGGCCAGGGCAGCCATACATGAAGCAGTGTATGAACCTGGATTTGAGCCCTGTCTCTGGCCCTTATTAGCCATATAACCCTGAGCAAGTCATTTCACCTGTCTGAGCTTCACTTTCCTCCTGTGTAAAATGAGGACCTAACACCTGCCCTGAATGTTGTGGTGAAGGTGACATGAGCTGGTAGAGAGCCTGGCTCATTGTAGGTGTTTAAGTGGCATTCACTTCCTGCCCTCAGAGCTAGCCCTAAGTGAGAACAGACATACAGGCCCCAGAGCCATTTGAAAATACAGGGGCTAGAATTTCTGGACCTAAGATTTTTGGTGTCATGCAGTTGAGCAAGATGGGATGGGAGCTAGACTTGACAGAGTATTCCCCATGGGAAAGATGGAGTGGCAGAGCTCTGTTAGCCTTTATAAATGATCTCATCTCCAATGTATAGGAGAAAAGGAGGGTCAGAGAGATTAAATAATTTGCCTGAGTCATGTACCTCTTGTGAGTAGACTTAAAGCTCTTTTCACTAGAAATATATCTTTCTTGAAACAAACTGTCTGCACTTAGTGGACACCGTGGTGCTCTGTCCAGATCCTCTTCTCAGGGTCAATGCCCGCATCCCCAGCTGCTAGAACTATCAGCTGCAGATGATTCACAGCTGCACCCCTTCACATGAAGTGAAACAGCCTGCTCAAGTTTATACCTCCTCCAGGTAGTTAAGCTTCAGTGTCTGATTTGGAGATTCAAAAGCCTGGCCCCGTAAACCTCAATTTGGCACAACTTGAAGGGCCTTCCCTGCTCTAGCACTCCCCATAGGATCAACTGAGGCCTCTGTAGCAACGCCATCCCAAGTCTTCTACCTTTGTCCAGTCCTGCCTTCCTCACTTCCTTATGGATGTGTTTCCCTGGAGCACAACCCAGTTAACCTTCCACACACAACTCTATCTCAGAGTCCATTTCCAGGGAATGCAAGCTGAGGTACAGACTTAAACCTGAATGTTGGGGGGAAAAGAAAATAACAAAAACTCCCAAAATATACGAAGCCTCAAACTCGAAATCTTTTCTCAAATATGTTGCTCAAAAGATGGTATAAAAAGTGACTAGTAGAAGTAGAATGGGAGTGGGCAGTTCCTAGGAGGAGGAATAACTAAGAGGAGAGTGCTATCGGGGACAAAGTCCCAGGAATATGAGAGGAAAGGAGGATGCCCAAAGTGTTCCCTGCTCTAATGGTATGCTTTGCACTTTTGCAATCAATAAAAGGTCTTCTGAATGCAGCAGCTCTGCTTGGTGTCCATACAAAAAGGATCTAATTATAGACAAGGTAATTAGCTCTAAGGTAAGAAGAAAATAAAAATAAAATTAATTAATGACAATAGTAATAGTAATAGCTAACACTTATATAATGCTTTCTACATTGCAGGCTGTGTTAGTCCATTTGCACTGCTATAAAGAAATGCCTGAGGCTGGGAAATTTATGAAGAAAAGAGGGTTATTTTACTCATGATTCTGCAGGCTGTACGAGAAGCATGGTGTCAGCATCTGTCTCTAGTGAAGGCCTCAGAAAGCTTCCAATCGTAGCAGGAAGTGAAGGGGTAGCAGGCACATCACATAGCAAGAGAGCAAGAGAGAGAGGGAGGACGTGCCAGGTTCTTTTAAACAACCAGATCTTGTGTGAACTCATAGAGTCAGAACTCACTCATTACCACAAGGACAGCACCAAGCTATTCATGAAGGATCAACCTCCATGACCCAAACACCTCCCGCTGGGCCCACCTCCAACATTGGAAGTCACATTTCAACATGAATTTGGAGGGGACAAACATCCAAACAATATCACAGGCATTGTTCTAAATGCTTTACACATATTAATTTATTTAACCTTAGAAAAATAACCATATTAAATGGTCACTAGTATTATCATGATGATGAGAAAATGGAGGCATAGAAAGACCAAGTAACTTGTATAAGGTGATGCAGCTAGTGAGCTGGGCTTTTATACAGATTATTTGGCTGCAGGGCTGTTGCTCACAATCATTGTGCTCTAAGAGGGAAAGGCCACTCCCTCATGTAGAAGGGTAATCATCACAGAAGTTCAGTCCTAGTACTTAGTCCAGAAGCCACCAGTCCCAGAAACCACAATGGCGGCACAAAGATGTCACCATCAATCTTTATTTCCCAAGCCTGTTGAAGATTAACGTCTTAGCTAGTAAGAAAGAAGAGCTTCTCTTCATTACACACCCTAGACTGTTTTAGCTAGAGACTTATTTATTGGGGGCTGAAAATATCTTATTTTATATGCAGCATAATGCCATTTGAAAGAAATGGTCTCAGCTCCAAGCCCCAGGCCACTGAAGGGGTTAGTGGTAAATGGACACCTCAGTACTATTGTTGAGAACATTACTTTGCACAAAATAAATGAAGAGAAAGCCTTCCGTGTGGTTTGGGGATCCACCCGTAATTGACGATTATCTCCAGAAAGTCCTTCAAAGAGTCATCATCAGTCATAGAACTTACATTCCAATGGAGAGTGGTTGGCCCATTTATCACCTACATCAGTTAATTTAACCAAAGTTTTCTCCATTAACCTCTGCTGAGAAGCCCAGGAGGAGCACTACTCAACCAGCCTTTGATCGTTTAATGGCATCTTATCCTCACTGCTGTTGTTCCTGTAATAAATTTGGGGTAAGCATTGATTTGTCAAAAGTCTGGAGTTAATTTTATACATACCAGAATATTGTAATGGATGAAAGGTCTGAGACACTGTGAAGTAGCAAAAGGTGTATAACAATATCTATTTCTGTTTAACAAACCATTCCAAAACCTAGTGGTTTAAAGCAACAGTAATCATTTATTTTACTCTTATATCTGCAATTTGAGAAGGGCTGGGCAGGGACAGTTCCTCTGTGCTTTACGCAGCATCAGCTAGGGCAGCTCAATGGAAGGCTGTAGGATTCACTTTTAAAATGGCTCACTCACATGGCTGGCAACTTAGAGCTGGCTGTCAGCTGAGAGTTCAGTGGAGACTGGGGACCAGGGAACTCAGTTTGTTTCCATGGCAGGCCTCTCTTTGAAATGCTTGGACTTCCTTGTGGCATGGTGGCTGGGTTCCAAATGTGAGCATCCCAAGATGCAGAAAGTAGAAGCAGGAAGTACAAGCTGTCAGTTTCTTAGTCTGGGCCTAGAAACTGGCATAGCATCACTTCTACTATATTCTATTAGACAATCAGTCACAGAGCCCAGATTCAAGAGGAGGAAACATAGACCCACCACTCAAAGGGAGGAGAATTAAACAATGCTTGGGTCATGTTTCAAAATCACCACACAATTGCAGTCACAGAATGTCAAACATATGGCATTTCACATTCTTTTTGACAATGAGGGAAAAATTTTAAAGATGTAAAGTTATTTCCCAAGACCACACCACAAGATAGTCACAGAGACAAACCTGGCTTTGTTTATCTCACTGAAACACAAAGCATGCTACTCATAGAAGATAGCTCTTCAAAAATAACAGCTAGTTGCAAATCACTAAATCCGTGAAAAGTACACAGACACTTAACACTGTTATAGGGCATTGACATGGTAATACATTGTAATAATATAATCATATAATAGCCATAAAAAGATAATGACACATTAATCAACTTTCATCAGGCATCACAATGGTGCAGGAGATACGGAAATGAGCAAGAAACAGGCCTTGCCCTCTAAGTCTGTATAGGACAATGGAAACTACAATTTAAATAAGAAAATACAATTGTGCTTTTTTGTGTGTGAGGAAGTTTATATTGTTATAAAAGCAAATTGAAAGGGAAACTAAACATTTGTCTGGAGGTCTAGAAATTCTTCCTAAGTGATATGATGTCTAAACTAAAACCAGAAGAGTATAGGATATGTAAGGGACAGAGATCAGAACATTTCAGGTAGAGGGAAAAACATTTGCAAAGACACTGACAATAAGACTCTGTGCTGTTTAAAAGACTGTGTAGGCTCAATCACTGTCTGGCAGATAGTAGATTCTCAACAACTAATAATTGAATTAAAAATATACAGTTCATTCGTTGGTGCCTCCAGTAACTGGGGATGAATTGATTTTTTGTGGTTCTTTCTCAGACCTGACTAAGCGCTAGAGAATATTGGTAAAGAAAAGAAACATGGAGACATGGTTCATCCACCCACATGGTAACCATGTTGTTGCCTAGTGTTAATGGATCAGAGACAGCCTAAGAAAGCCTGTTTTCTTGCTGTTCCCACCAATGCTAAGGCTATTTGTTTCTGTTTGTAAATGCTTAACACATCTTGAAAAGGGTGTGGGCAAACACTCTTGGTGCAATTATGCAATCTTTATTGTCAGAATTGGATAAATGTTTCTGCAGTAATTGCTAATTATAAACTAGGTGATATAGTTGTCTGATGACTTTAATTTTCTCTAACAGCCTCTGTCCTTTCTGAACCCTGCACAAGTATTTCTCAGGAGTCTCAGCTGACATTCCAGTTTCCCCAGGGAGTTTCCTATGGTTACTACCAAGGACTTTCCAGAAAACATATATTTGCCTTCAAGAGGAGACCCTTCTATATTGTGTAACACCCACTTTCCTTCACCTCACCTACCAATACTATGACTTCTCACTTCAGATCTTCAGTTTGTCTCTATAAATATTTTAATAAATTTTGTGCAAGACACTGAACTAGGTATTTTCCTAAAGATGAATAAGACACAGATAGTAAACTCTATGAAGATAATTACTCTCTAGAAAAAAATATATACAAATGATATATTATAAAACATGAAAGTGTGTGGTGCATGCTCTGGGAAGCAAAGTGTCATAACACAGTGGAAAGAGTTTATTTTTCAGCAAGGAGAATCCCAAAAGACTATAGTGGAAGTAGCATCTGATACTGGTTTCTTCAGGCTCTGTGAAGAAGGTCATTGGTAGCTTGATGGGGATAGCGTTGAATCTATAAATTACTTTGGGTAGTATGGCCATTTTCATGATATTGATTCTTACTAACCATGAGCATGGAATGTTTCTCCATCTGTTTGTGTCCTCTCTTATTTCCTTGATCAGTGGTTTGCAGTTCTCCTTGAAGAGGTCCTTTACATCCTTTGTTAGTTGTATTCCTAGATATTTTATTCTCTTTGTAGCAATTGTGAATGGGAGTTTGCTCATGATTTGGCTCTCTGTTAGTCTGTTATTGGTGTATAGAAATTCTTGTGATTTCTGCACACTGATTTTGTATCCTAAGACTTTGCTGAAGTTGTTTATCAGTTTAAGGAGATTTTGGGCTGAGATGATAGGGTCTTCTAAATATACAATCATGTGGTCTGCAAATAGAGACAATTTGACTTCCTCTTCTCCTAATTGATTACCATTTATTTTTTTTTCTTGCCTAATTGTTCTGGTTAGAACTTCCAATACTATGTTGAATAGGAGTGGTGAGAGAGGGCATCCTTGTCTAGTGCTGGATTTCAAAGGGAATGCTTCCAGTTTTTGCCCATTCAGTATGATATTGGCTGTAGGTTTGTCATAAATACCTTTTATTATTTTGAGATATGTTCCTTTTATACCTAGTTTATTGAGAGTTTTTAGCCATTTTCACAATATTGATTCTTCCTAAGCATGAGCATGGAATGTTCTTCCATCTGTTTGTGTCTTCTCTTATTTCCTTGAGTAATGGTTTGTAGTTCTCCTTGAAGAAGAGGTCCTTTGCATTCCTTGTTAGTTGTATTCCTAGGTATTTTATTCACTTTGTAGCAATTGTGAATGGGAGTTCACTCATGATTTGGCTCTCTGTTTGTCTGTTGTTGGTATATAGGAATGATTGTGATTTTTACATATTGAACACCCTTTATTTCTTTTTCTTGCCTGATGGCTTCAGCCAGAACTTCCAATACTGTGTTGAATAGGAGTGGTGAGAGAGGATATCCTTGTTTTGTGCCAGTTTTCCAAGGGAATGCTTCTAGTTTTTGCCCATTCAGTATGATACGGGCTGTGGGTTTGTCATAAATAGCTTTTATTATTTTGAGATACTTTCCATCGATACCTAGTTTATTGAGTGTTTTTAGCCTGAAGGGCTGTTGAATTTTGTTGAAGGTCTTCTCTGCATCTATTGAGATAATCATGTGGTTTCTGTCTTTGGTTCTGTTTGTGTGATGGATTCTGTTTATAGGTTTGCGTATGTTGAACCAGTCTTGCATCCCAGGGATGAAGCCGACTTGATCGTGATGGATAAGCTTTTTGATGTACTGTTGGATTCATTTGCTAGCATTTTATTGGAGATTTTCACATCCATGTTCATCATGGTTATTGCCCTGAAATTTTCTTTTTTAGTTGTGTCTCTGCAAGGTTTTGGTATCAGGATGATGTTGGTCTCATAAAAAGAGTTAGGGAGGATTCCCTCTTTTTGTATTGTTTGGAATCGTTTCAGAAAGAATGGTACCAGCTCCTTTTTGTACCTCTGGTAGAATTTGGCTGTGAACTTGTCTGGTTCTGGACTTTTTTTGTTTGGTAGGCTATTAATTGCTTCCTCAACTTCAGCCCTTGTTACTGGTCTATTCAGGGATTCAACTTCTTCCTGGTTTAGTCTTGGGAGGGTGTAAGTGTCCAGGAATTTATTCATTTCTTCTTGATTTACTGGTTTATGTGCATAGAGGTGTTTGTAGTAATCTCTGATGGTAGTTTGTATTTCTATGGGATTGGTGCTGATATCCCCTTTATCATTTTTTATTGTATCTATTCGATTCTTCATTCTCTTCTTTTTTATTAGTCTGGCTAGTGGTCTATCTATTTTGTTGATCTTTTCAAAAAACCAGCTCCTGGATTAATTGATTTTTTGAAGGGTTTCTTTATGTCTCTGTCTCCTCCAGTTCTGCTCTGATCTTAGTTATTTTCTGTCTTCTGCTAGCTTTTGAATTTGTTTGATCTTGCTCCTCTAGTTCTTTTAATCATGATGCTAGGGTGTCAATTTTAGATCTTTCCTTGCTTCATGTGGGCATTTAGTGCTACAAATTTCCCTCTAGACACTGCTTTAAATATATCTCAGAGATTCTGGTACATTGTGTCTTTGTTCTCATTGGTTTCAAAGAGCATCCTTATTTCTGCCTTCATTTCATTATTTATCCAGTAGTCATTCAGGAGCAGGTTGTTCAGTTTCCATGTAGTTGTGCATTTTTGAGTGACTTTCTTAATCCTGAGTTCAAATTTGATTGTGCTGTGGTCCAAGTGACTATTTGTTACAATTTCCATTCTTTTGCATTTGCTGAGGAGTGATTTACTTCCAATTATGTGGTCAATTTTAGAGTAAGTGTGATGTGGTGCTGAGAAGAATGTATATTCTGTGGATTTGGGGTGGAGAGTTCTGTAAATGTCTATTAAGTCCACTTGGTCCAGATCTGAGTTCAAGTCCTGGATATCCTTGTTAATTTTCTGTCTCGTTGCTCTAATATTAACAGTGGAGTGTTAAAGTTTCCCACTGTTATTGTGTGGGAGTCTAAGTCTCTTTGTAGGTCTTAAGAATTTGCTTTATGTATCTGGGTGCTCCTGTATTGGGTGCATATATATTTAGGATAGTTAGCTCTTCCTGTTGCATTGATCCCTTTGCTATTATGTAATGCCATTCTTTGTCTCTTTTGATCTTTATTGGCTTAAAGTTTGTTTTATCAGGGGCTAGGAATGCAACCCCTGCTGTTTTTTTTCTCTCTCTCCATTTGCTTGGTAAATCTTCCTGCATCCGTTTATTTTAGCCTATATGTGTCTTTGCACATGAGATGGGTCTAATGAATACAGCACACCGATGGGTCTTGACTCTTCATCCAATTTGCCAGTCTGTGTTTTTTAATTGGGGCATTTAGCCCATTTACATTTAAGGTTAATATTGCTATGTGTGAATTTGATCCTGCCATTTTGATGCTACCTGGTTGTTTTGCCCATTAGTTCATGCAGTTTCTTCATAGTGTCAATGATATTTACAATTTGGTAAGCTTTTGCAGTGGCTGGTACTAGTTTTTCATGTTTAGTGCTTTCTTTCCATGTTTAGTGCTTCCTTCAGGAGCTCTTGTAAGGCTGTCTTGGTGGTGATGAAATCTCTCAGCAGTTGCTTGTCTGTAAAGGATTTTATTTCTTCTTCACTTATGAAGCTTAGTTTGGCTGGGTATGAAATTCTGGGTTGAAAATTCTTTCCTTTAAAGATGTTAAATATAGGTCCCCACTCTCTTCTGGCTTGTAGGGTTTCTGCTGAGAGATCCGCTGTGAGTCTGTTGGGCTTCCCTTTGTGGGTAACCTGATCTTTCTCTCTGGCTGCCTTTAGCATTTTTTCCTTCAGTTCAACCCTGATGAAATTAAGAACCTTGAAAAAAGGTCAGATGAAATGCTAACCAGAATAACCAGCATAGAGAAGAACATAAATGACTTGGAGCTAAAAAAAACATAGCATGAGAACTTGGTGGAGCATACACAAGTTTCAATATCTGAATCAATCAAGCAGAAGAAAGAATATCAGAGATTGAAGATCAACTCAGTGAAATAATTTCCTTGCATTGGATTAGAACGTGCTTCTTTAGCTCAGTAAAGTTTGTTATTACTGACCTTCTGAAGCCTGCTTCTGTCAATGCAAGGAAATTAAGAACCTTGAAAAAAGGTCAGATGAAATGCTAACCAGAATAACCAGCATAGAGAAGAACATAAACAACTTGATGGAGCTGAAAAAACACAGCACGAGAACTTGGTGGAGCATACACAAGTTTCAATAGCTGAATCAATCAAGCAGAAGAAAGGATATCAGAGATTGAAGATCAACTCAATGAAATGATTTCCTTGCAT